>PDGT01000015.1:2862590-2878422 GCA_003671415.1 Megathymus violae | reverse complement strand
TCCTCGTACATTACGAATGCTGTGTGCGTATGAAATGGTGTCTGTCACAAACGCTGCAACGATGATAGATTATTCCTACAATCACAATCCTTAATATATTTAGCGCTATTTAATTATTGCACAGCACGACCCTAGCGACCCGGTTGCCCCCCCACAATCCTCTTGCGTTGTGACAGTTGTATACCACGGTCCAGAGACTAAAATCCGTCAGACAAAAGCCATCTCGAAGATGGTACACTTCTGCTAGAACTACAATCGGCTAAATTTGTTATATTCCGTTCAGTATTGGCAATTATCTTGAATCAATTATGAACATTTAGAGATAATTCGAAGATAATTTACATATATAATTAACGAATTTCATGTTCTCAAAATTTTACTTAAACTGAGGTTAGTACTGTAAGTTATTGTCATAACTGGGCATGTCTTCTGACAGAATGAGAGTCTAAGGCCATCGGTTCCCCGTCCGTCGTGCCCGGTATGACGTCAGTTGGCTCATATCGATAGAAAATTCTTTCATTGTTAAGACGAAAAGTTACCAAACTACCACGTTCGGCTTCTATAAATAATCGAACTTCTCGCAAACCGATGCATGTTGTTCTTAGATATATTTTTATATGTAATCGTTGTCATACAATGTATATTTTACATACTTACTTAACGGTAAGGATTAGTTAATAATACTCAATTGTAAGTTTTGTATATGTTAATGTGAATTTTTGAAGTGTTTTTATACGATTATTGTACTGAATAAATGATTTATATTTTATTGTTGTTTATGAATTCTTTGAAGCACTTAAAAGTATACGGCAGTAACGATTTCGATACATAGTGTCCCTGTTGTGGCAGGATCCCTCGATCGATTACCGGCCGGGTAGTTAAAGTGACACAAATATTTAATTCGTCTTCGGATCTTATCTAGCCGTGGAGTCTTAAGTAGTAAAAGATAAAACATTAATCTTAATAAAACAAACAAATGTCTTTTTAAATTATTATATTAATAAATAATGGTAGTTCTATTTACATGACACATTCTTTTGTTTTGGCAGAAGATAATAAAACATTGTTACACAATAGTTTCGTCGTAACTGAAACACAGCGACGGGTTCGAACCCGCGACACGTCCGCTCGCCGACCCCACCCACACTCACGACCGGCGACTAAAACATTTTTGGTTTTACATTCGTCACGAAATACTGCTCGTTTTTGGTATAAAATTCACAAATTTTAAAATAAACATCAATACAGCTCGTTATACCAATTGGTATACTATGAAATTTTTATATTCCTAGAAAATACAGGCAGTCCTTGTTTTGCGTCTACTTTTAGTCGAATAGTCCGCAATAAATGTATACAAGTGTAAATAAAGTACAACGCTCACTATCGCCCTGACGGACACTGGCGCATTGCAAATACAGCTGCCAGTGCGTAAGCTCTGCGACGGATCACGGTTCGGTCAGTATAATAATGCTTATTTATTCAGTTATTACTTAGTTTCAATAATATGTGCGTTTTCCTACAATATACAGTTATAAAAAGTTCAACCACTTTGATTTGAATATGCAGAACGACGTATGTTTTACAATAACAACCATAACTAAACGAACCGTATCTTTCTTTCTTCTTGTTTCTTACGACGTCTAGAGCACATCGGTTATGCTGTTTAGTTACAAAATAGTTATTTAGGTTGTCTAGCTAAATACAATACATTAGGACGCGCACCCCATCTACCCTGATTCTACCGCGCTCGATCGCGGCAATAACGCGAACTAACAAGTTAGAAATTGATTATCTTTTACCAAACATCACAGGAGTTTCCATGATATTCTGCAACTAGAACACAAGTGCGATACTAGACATTAATTTGAGCTTATTTAATTTTGTCTGTCGCGGGCTCTGCTGACATTGTGTTGGATTTACATATCAGTGGTTGCTGGGAAAAATACAAAAACACCTTAAGAACTAACGATGTTAACAACAGTATTTTCAAAGACTTTTAAATATCTTAGTACGAAAGCCGTAAAAAGAAGAACTGCCCGTATAAAGTCGGCCACGCGTCCGTCACCGTCGGACCGTCCAATCACACTGAAGAGACTCGCACAAGCATCAAGCACTCGTGACCCAATGGAATATCACAGGTTCTAGTGGCCTTATTGATACACCGATGGAAGGACACTACTGAACTATTTGCTGTTACTTCATCACTTTTTAATATTTATGAAGCTGCATTCGAACAATGACTCTAGGTGAAGCTTGTCATAAGTAATTCTTAGTAATGTTACATACAAAATTGGTAAAAAATCATTTTGATCGATTTTTGTTTTCGCAAATTCATCAATGTTACGATTTTATTCCATAATTAATTACATATTCCAAATTTATTATTAATATTTCGTTTGTTGGAATGCAGTTTCGTATTACAAGTAAACACTCAACTAATGCAACGGAAACTTCGTTTTAGCAAACTAGTGATTTTTATTTGTTTTTCAGTAAAAAATCTAAAGTTCAGTAAAGTCACATTTGCCCGATACAAATATTGCCCGCAGGGAATAAATAAATGTTCGGGTTCCTGCCTAGGTGAAGTACTTTGGATTCGTTAATTAAACATAACCTCATGTGATAAAATACTGTGATCGCGTTTGATATGTGTTGTCGTACTCGTACGTGGCATGACGATTACGGGTTCGACACAGCTACGACGTTGTGGCAAGAAGCGTCGGGCAATGCCGATGACGTCACAAAATAATATCAGAATAATTTAGGCAATACTCAGCGGCCGCTGCTCCAGGACATCGACGACATCTCGCACCATTCGTTTTAATTTTAATATTATTTTTTCACTCCTACATTACAATGTACATAGACCCCGGTGTCTATTATTGCTTAGTTTTTATAAGTTTTGTCCTCCAAAACTTCTACCTATAAATAATTTCACGTTCGTCCCAATAAATTTACCATTCAATAAATACGTACACGTAAAAAATATAAACTATATCAATAGTTTAATCTTTAAAACAAACTTTTTTCTTATCCTAATTATATATTAATAACTATTCATCAGTATGTTCTCATTCATTTTCAATTAAATGCCTACTTTATAATCTTTCCAAGCGCCTGAATTTTGAAATTACTCTATCTTAATCGTTATTGTATGAACGTGTTTTATAAAATTTCATTGTCGCTAAATAAGAAGAATGATTTATTACAAACATACTTACTTAATATAAATAAGGTCACATTTTAACATGAGAAACAGGTCAGTCATTTCGACTGTGGCCACCCGGGCCGGAGACAGGCACTCGAGTTGAACGTAAAGAAGGCATCGCATCCTTGAACATGCATTAGACAACTGCCAATAATTTAATGTAAAGTCATAAAGCAAATATATTAAATATTAATATCTACCGTAACGCTAAATTATTACAAAGAAAATGATTCCATAATAATGATTCACGTAATACAATATAAATAAGTTAAATATTCTAAAAAGTTAAAAATACACTCGTCTTAACCTAATAGAAAAGCACTCAATTATGTGTGTGATAAAATACACAGCGATCTTCATCGCCACGATTTCATTGTCAATATTAATAATAATATGCCAAAACAAACAAACGGAAAGGATGGGGAATGGTACTAAAAATTACAATTAAATAAAACAACTAATACACAGACAAAGTACAAAAATATCAATAAACACGACCGTCGAACGCGTTCCTCCTCGTCTACCGCTCGTCGTCTGATGTTTTGTACTTTTGCTCTGAATAACGAATACACGAAGGTTAGTAGATATGAGATCATTGCGCCGCATGACGTCGCCGTTATGCGCTTAATTAGAAAACATTGACAAAATATGCAGACAAAAAAAATACTCTAACGTCACTATTTTACATCGGAGCGAGTGGACGCGATCCGCGACTCGCGACCTGCGACCCGCGGACCTCGGCGAACTAATAGACGAGAATATATAACTACATGATCCGCCACATAGACAGCACATCGACACTAAATCAGTAACATAAGACTAGTTGAAATGCGATAAACACTATTCAAAATTAAAACTTAAATTACATCTTTGATTAATAACTCACTCGGTTCACCTTCAAAAATACATAATTAAAAAGGTATTCAATTCCAATGTAAATGCAAAAAGATCTCATCGGAAATCCGGACCAGTCGAAAAATCGAGAGCCTAACGTTTTCTATAAATTCAGGAACTACACAACGATTTTAAACAGTATACTTAATACCGCACTACTCGATATTAGAAGACCTAGTTTGAAAGGCAACTTACACCTTACATAGCTACGGAAGGGACGTCACTCCGTCATTTGGAAGAATTTTGCCCCGCAGGGCTGGGCTTGTGTCAGGTGCCAGACTCTTGGTAAGGACCCGTCACAGTGCAAGGGTGCATCGGGAAGAGAGTCGTCCATGACATTGTGGTTTGTGTATCGGTTCTTAACATAATTTGTCCACTTTTCTTCGCAGCGGTAGTAGCTTCCACGAGAGCGGCGAGGGAGCTATAACCTCCTGGAATAGTATCTTCATTTTTCCACTTCTCCCCGGTTGGAGTTTGCCGATGTTCTGGACCGGGCGTGGAAGCTGGTGATACTGAGGTTGAGTTGGGCCCCGGCGTACCGGGTGTGGAAGGGTTTAACCCCAGTTTTTTCAAACGCATTTTCTCTTCCCATTCCTCGAGACCATGTTTTGGACGATTCAGGTTCCTATGTTGGTAGAATACTAGAGAAATCCTCGTTGGATTTACCCTATTTGGACTTTTAACTGCTGTAGTGGAGTGCATCTCATGTTTAGCGCACTCAAAAAGGACGCTACCATGGCCGAGAGCTATCGCTACTCCACCCATTTGACTATCTTTAAAACAATCTAGATTATCGGTTACTTCGGTGACTTCCCCAATAGGATCAGCTTTAGGCGGTTCTGGAGGGTAAGGGATGGAAAACGGTGGAGGGTACAGACACCAGTTAGGCGAAGATTGGCACCAATTTGAAGTTGGATTTTGGTAAAAGTTTGGTGTAAAGTTGGGGTTATATTGATATCCATAAGAGTTATAGCAATGTGAGTTTCTTATTAACTCTTCTCTTTTGTATTTCTCCGCATTATAGTATGCTAAGCTGTTGTAATCATTATATGTATTTTCATAAGGGTTAAAATGTCCGTATGGATTTGGTGGAAAAGTGTATGAATTAGGAACCTGAGGATAATTACCATATCCCTGTAATGCGGTCTGGTTTCCGTAATTATTTTGATTGACAGGATGAAAGTTATTGCCCGAAAATTCATGGACAGGTTTATTTGTTAATGCCATGTTTTGGTTGTTTACGTCATCATGGCTAATTGTGTAATTTACTTGCGGTGACGATGTACGATGTGTCACAGCGGGATTTATTCGGTTATCATATGGGCTTCTGTTATCGTAACCTTGGGTCAAGGGAGACCTTTCAGACGGGGGATAAGGCTTTAGAAATGTGGAATTTTCCATTCCTTCAGGCGTATTCAAGTGTTGAGACCTGGAAGGAGGTCTCGCTTTGGGTACTCTAAATAGTGCATTTTCGTTTTCAGTTTGTGGATCTTTAGCTCTCGATGGGTCCCAGCATTTCGAATCTGGCGATTTCCAAACACTTTTACGGGCATCTGTTGAGTTTAAACCTTCATTATTAGGCGACTTCAGGTCAGGAAGCTGCGACGGCACTGGAGATGCTGGTGTACTTTGAGATTTTTGAGAAATTTCTGTTAACCTCGGAGAATTTGGCATATCGAACTCTGAAATTTTGTGAGCCACATCTCCAACTGAATGTTGTTTGTCTGTTTCTGGAGTATTCTTGTGCGTTTGGTCAGAATTAGTTTCACTTCGATTCGAGTCTGGACTATAGTTATTTGGAGGAACGTTCAGGTGAGCTGTAGTGGAATCTGGGTCCTCCTTTACAACATTACTGAAAATTCCATTGTTAACAAAATCAGGCCACTGATTTTGTAATGTGTTTAATTGCTCAGTATTGGGTGGATTGAATTGTTCTCTCTTTTGTAATCCCGACGCAAAACTTGGCAACTGATTAGGGTTTGAATTTTGGCAATTCCCTTCGACCATCGACGTGGCATGATTGGGGTTGTATAGCGTGTTCTGATGATGTATGTTGTAACTTTGATCATATGGATTATAGGGTGAATCTAACACGGTACTTGAAATCTGATTGCTTTGTAATTGAGCTTCTGTGAAATTGTCAATCATGGATGCCATGTCTAAAAGCGCAGGGTTACTTAAATTGGCGTTAATGAGAGCAGAATTAGGAGTATGCATATTAGGATTAACAAATGCTGAATTGTAAAGCGTATTATTAGAAAAGGCTGAAGGGTTAGATTGGTTTAATCCAGCCGGAGTAGTAGCTCGCGGAGACGCACTGCTTTGACTTCGTGGACTGGCGTTGTTTCTGCTATCGTTGGGTTGTGGAGTTCTTGGTGTCGCATTGTTGCACGATTGTTTTTTTTGGTTGTTAGGACTTTGCTGTGAGGAATTAGCAGAAGTATTGTTCGATTCAGAATTATTATCCTCATCTTTTCGTTTTTTGCCATGCCGTCTGCAAGGTTGTAACGGTACTGACCTAACTCGCACTTCCATGGGATATCTGAAATAAGTTATAAATATGTTTTATAACTCTATCTTCAAATCTCAATTGTAATTTTATAAGAATATTATTTTCCACAATATTTGACATAAATAAATAAATAAAATGTTGTACATCACCACTCACTTTTCCAGGACTTCTAAAGCCCCGTTATTGATCTTTTCTTCCTGGCCTTCTTTGGACCCGAACTCATCAGTTGTATCGAGGACATAGAGTGGTAGGACATGTAGTTGTTCATCCGTCGGTTTCGAGAGATTGCGATGTTTAGCTAAAGTGACCACAGCTGTGCAACCGTTGTTCATATTATGGAGGTCGCGATGTGCGTGCGCACAGAAATCTATGCAAGCTGTTACGCCTGTAATAAATAGAAACGACTATAATGTATTAAAAGTCGAAAGTAGTTAAGAAATTACTTTCTAAAGATCATTGTCTGGGCAGGTTTACTTAACAAGTGAAATTTTATATTACATATGCATGTTTTTTTTACGTTAAACGTATTTTTTAACAGATGCAAAATGGGTTATCTTAAACCAATATGACATTATCATGGGTGCCGCCAGGATTTTTTCAGGAAGGTGCATCTGCATCTATACATTATGCTATTAACTAATATAAAATATAGAATTATACTCATAAAACTTAATAAAAAAATTTATTGTGTATTTTTTTCTTGACAGGTGGGTGCAAGTGCACCCCCTTGCACCCTGCTGCCGGCGCCCATGGACCTTGTTTCTAACAGGATTCCGATATCGTTCTATTTAAAAGCGGAAAATCTGTTAAGGAGGTAAATTACCAGAAAAAGGTCGTCCAGGCTTGAAGCCAAGTCGACAATCAGATGCTTCCTTTTCAAACTGGCATTGGTTCTCGAAGGACTTGGGCGCCAGGTTCATGTAGAGCGGACTCAGCAAGGTCGCCAGGACGTTCATGCGCTCTTCAATTTCGCTCTCCTCTGTTTTGACCGAAAGTCGGAACTTGCGGACGGTTTTTGAACGGGCGTATTTGCATCCATTGTAATACATGGACCAGGAACAGCCGAAACTATAGGAAGCGCCGCACGTCTCTGGATCTAGACCTAGAAATCCAATGGAGGGCTAAGTAAATAAAATATTAATGAGATTAAAGAAATTAAATAAATAAAAAAATCTTAAAGCATATTTGAGGTTAGATTTTTAGGCGAAAATTACAAATATTTCAGTCTATTCTAATATATACGAATACAAATATATTTGTATGCATCTTTAGCCTTATTTGAAATTAGTTTCAGGTGGAATATTATGGCAATCTAACATCATATTGGTATTCCATATTTATAAAAAGCAAGAAATTACCGACTAATTGCAAATTATGTATATCCCTACAGTACTTCAAATTCCGACAATTTCGGTAGAGTGGTTAGAAGCAACATAACATAAGTTTTTACGTTTACTGAACGCCATCACCACTGCAGGCTTTAGAAAGTAATATGTTCGCTTATTAACGTATAGTGACGCAGTAGGTACGATATGAGCTTTCAGGTTTACGCTGTGTATTAATTATCTGGGTCATACGTACCTTGACAAGCGCAAGTTCTATTCTCGTTGGTGGCACATCGTCTCGTAGTGGGCAGACCGTATCTATTGAGCTTGTGGGACAGCAGCGTGTAGTCGAGGTCAGCTTCTGACTGCGGGATTCCCTCCCAGGCCACCAAGCATACAACAATCCAGGATGTAGCGCATTTATGGCCGTTGCGGAATTTTACCACCACTAGAACTTTTTCCGTGTAGTTAGCTCGCCTTATTACCTGTGATTTGATAAACAAGTGTTTGGTTTACAGCTGTCAAATGGCTTAGATCACATAAATTATAAGGTAATCGCAGCAGCATGATTACTGACTTTGTAAAAGAAATGGTTAGAAAGAAAAGATGAATCTTTAAATAAAGAGCTATTACTTCTTGTTTGCGTGTGTGCTATTTTTTCATTACACGAATCAAAAATAATTCTATACTAAATATTGGGATTCATACACTAACCCACTTAGCCATTGGACATCCTTGAGCAGATTTGCCCTCTTTGCCGGTGTAGCAGATTTTCTCTATTCGCAGCTCTTTCCCGGAGAGTCCAGTACGTGTCTCCAGATCTTTTCGAAGTTCTAACAGAGTTGATGCAGCACCTGTAATTGCAATAATTAGCTTTTATTACGATGTAAATATTAAAGTGCACACTTTTTTAAAGTTAAAATGGACAAACTTCGGAATAATCTATTGAAATTTTAGATTAATGAGATTTCGAACTTTTAAGGCTCCCCTGTCACGATATTGTAATTCATCTGAAATATATTAATCAAAGTCTTTTTAGGTTCAATCACCAAAAACCCTTCTCTAAGGGAATAAATGAAGTAATTTCTAAACGGCATATAGTTCATTAAACTTTAAACATGCTTTGCATTGGTTATAATTAAAAAGTACGAAAAAATATCTCACCTAAATGAGTATAGTAGCTACCAGGTTCAGGCGGATTTTTATCGGCTGGAAAACAATTACAGTCAGGAACTTCAGTTCTGGAATTGGTTCTCAATCTTTCTAGATTTTCCAGATACTCTTTCGAGTAGTTGAATTTATTTTCTTTTGGAGATTTCGCTAAAATATCTATGACAGGAGTACTAGGTTTAGATTGATTTTTAAGATCAGATTTGTCTGGTGCGTCAGGGTCGTCTTCCAGTATTTCATCTTTAGTCTGTAGACCTGGGCATGCACCGTCTCTTAAATGCTCTGGTGGTGGCTTTTTTGTCGATCCTTTTCGACAACATGAATATCCTACTTCGTTTCGAATCGCCACTGGTCCTCCGTCACCCGAAAATTTGTAAGGTTCATGTCTTGATAGCCCGTAGTTTATATTTTTATAAATTTTATGACCAGGTGGTGAATGCTCAGATTTTATTTGCTCTATATAATAAGGTAACTTTGGGTCTGCCGGTGTTGGTGGACCCGAATGGCATTGACTATCAGATTCTTTATTTATGTTGACTTCAAAGTGACGATTATACCTTTGAAAACCAACACCTTCTTGGGGTCGTGGAAACTCCGAGTAAGTTTCGGCCGAATCCAGCCTTCTCTCAAAATTGTAGTTCTGGAAATGTGGATAATTTTGCGGCTTAGGAGCAAAGTTTTCTTGCTTTATTGTAGAAATTGGTGGAAGAACGGTGTTTTGTGGCGGTCTATTGACTATACCATTTAAATATTCCCCACAAAAATTGTTTTGCGGCATTTCATTTTGTTTAGGAGGATAACTTTGATTCATTAATTTCTGGGGCTCTAATTTCAATCTTTCATCCTTTTGATACTGATAATTATCTGGCACTTCCAGTTTTGGTATTAAAAGTGCCGGTTGCCTGCTTTTGGCGTCGTAGGCTTCTCGCTCATAAGCTCTTTTTTGTGCGTTTGTGTCTTGCGCTGTAGCGCAGTTTTGTTGATTCATTTCCGATACTGGTCCAATAAGCATTTTTGATTGGAAATCTTTACTATCTGGTTGATTATAACTAAAATTATCACTACTGTAAACTTCAGCATATTTTTGCGTGTCGTATGGTACGTTTGTATAGCTACCATACTGCCCTCTCATATCTGCGTAAGAGGGTAATTTTTGAGGAGTTTTGGATACGTTCTTAGACGAATTGTGTTTATCATAAATTCTCGAGACTTCCGTCCCCCCCTCCCAAACGTGGTGGCCACCACCTCCGATCTCACCCATGCCATAGGCTTGGGTGTTTTGCAAATAATTACCAGCGACAGGATAGCCCTGTTCGCCTAAGCGGTAATTATCTCGGAGATGGTGGCTATACGATAAAAAATGACCGGTGGTATTTCTGTCATCACTGACGGCAACACCGCCCTTTCTATCGTCTGTTCCCCGGGGTGGTCCTTCGCCAGGATCACCTTTGTCTGGCGGAGTGTTGGTTCCCTCCCGCGTATGGTTCTGTTTATTCAATATCATCGTTTTTAGTCTCGAGTTTAAATTCACCCTGTCCGATTGCGAAAATAATTGCTGTTCAGACTCCTCCTGTCTTTGTTGTTGTATTTGCATTTGTTGATTTTGATGATTCTGAATTTGATTTTGTATTTGCTGATGTTGTTGCTGGTTCTGTATTTGTTGCTGTTGATTTTGCATTTGCTGTTGTTGATTTTGAATTTGCTGTTGTTGGTGTTGTTGGTTTTGTATTTGATTAATTTGCTGTTGATTTTGTATCTGTTGTTGTTGTTGATTCTGAATTTGTTGGTTTTGTATTCTTTGGTTGTGTTGCCACTGGCGCTGTTGCCAGTCATTTTGATTTTGCTGCTGATTATTTTCCCTATATTGTCCGCTTGAATAGGCGCCTGGATACCCGTTACAATCTAGTGAAGCTCGCGGACCGTTGCTCCCCTGCAGGTATCCAGGCTCGGCGTTTCCCGAATGCTGGCTATTGGATGTATTCTGTTCCTGTCTCTCCCCATCGTTTGTCGTATCTCCTGAGCCGTTTTCGCCACTATTATAATCCTCTGAGTGTTCTGGAGTATATTCCGTGCGTTCGTAATTCGGCTGACTGACAGTATATACTGGTGCTGCGGATGTTGCCACGGAGCTTTGATACGAAGCAGCAGAGGCCGGCCGCGAATCATTACCCGTGGTTACGCCAGGTGTGGATGTTTGTTGTGCATACTGTTGTTGGTATTCTGTAGTATAGTGAGGCGCCCTCGGAGAAGGTACTGGTGTATAGGCTCCGCGATTTGATGGTGGTCTCTGTGCCGGCACGGCTTGAATACCCGTTTGGTAATATGTGTTGTTGGTGACATCGAATGTTGTGGCTACATTCTGGACGGTGTACGTGGTGTTGGGTTGATAGTGTGGTGATGTTGCGTAAGGAGTATGGTTGCCCTGGTAATCTAACGTGGTTTGGCCTGTTTGTGTAGGTAGCTGCTGGATGAATTGATTTTGCCAACCTGTGAAATTAAAATTTTGATAATTTAATTACGGAATGCGATGTATTTTTCGATTTTATGGCAACGGCACTTTTAAATTAAGAAAGTGTAATGAAAATGTAACAAAGCTTAATGTTCTTGAGCAATAATATTTTAATTCTATTATACAATGTTAGTACTTGCCTTGCGATGGATCTGGTTGCCATGTGGCTGGAAATCTGTTGGGATCGCCTGCGTAGAAAGGCATCGGGGCCTGTAAAACAAAATTTATTACTAAGTTACCATCAATGCTCATTAAACAACCCAGAAATTAGTCGTGTTGATAGTCTGGAATAAATTTTATGTTTGAGTATGTAGGAATATTGTAGATATATAAAGTGTAAAAGAATATACGAGTACATTCTTTAGTTTCCTAATTGATTCACTTTGAGTTTGAAGCAAGGACACATAGAACAAATAGATTTACAAGTGACCTATGTTAATGATAAAAACTGTCAAGAAAAAATACAAATGAATAAATAACCGAGAACAATTGAGTCACAAATTGTACAGCAATACTTATTTGAAATAGCGATAAATATGTTTACTACCTCACACACGATCAGTGACATCGCGGCCGAGGCCGGCTGCGACCTCGTCCATTGTTTACCTCGTATGTCCATGTGAACTGCCCTATCGTAATAATGCCGAGGTCGGTGAAACCTCGTAATGTAGAATCTCAAAATTATTTATGTCGTTATAAATCGTTAGTAATGTCTAATCGTCAATATTTATGATGCACAAGTTTGTTTTGATTAAGAATCGGAAGTGCGCATGTATCGTTCAGTTGCCGCGTTTATAAGGGGTGGGTTTAGGGGATCCGAATTATCCCATCGCCATCGCATACCATATACGGAGAAAAATTGGTAGAATATACATGCACGTGATGTAACCATCGCGGGATTCACGGTGGTCAGAGTACAGTAAAAGTAGAGTAGGTCCTCTGACCGACTGTTTCGTTGGCTACAGCCTTGCGTATACACCCATGTTTGTGTAATTTCTAATGGATTGAGAAAGTCGTTACGAATTTCGCCTTTTTCTGCGTTAACTACTGTACTAATTTTTAAAGTAGAATAGTTAAACTTTGTACATTTTTGAACTCTTGAACCCAACGAAGCTATAGCTCTTAATTCTATGTCCCTGTAGCTCGGGACCAGAATAGGGCTACGGTATCTCCTGCCTGTCGTAAGAGGCGACTAAATGGGGGCTTCCGGGTTTGTGGGCGGCTAGGGTGGGAGCTCAAACCGTCTAATGAAACCGGGAAGGACGACGGTATACGTGGCCGCATACCGCCGTAAACATCAGAAGGTGGGGGATTAGCGGAGGCTCATCAGGAGCAGAGCCCGGCGGGGTACGCACTCAGGACTCCGGTTGCCTTCCGTTGGAGATCCTGGAGTCCTGTACATAGCGCTGAGGAAGGTCACCTTTTAGTGCGGTAAAAATTACACATAATCTGGTGTCGCTCCCACGGCACCGGGTAAATTTTTAGGTTTTCCCCCTCGAAATCTAAAAAAAAGGTTTTAATACTATGAGAACAAAATTACAATGAAATATTTTTAACCAAAAATAACCTACCTGGGACACAACAAGCTAAAGTTTTTTGAGGCTGTATAATTTTCTTTTTAACAAAATATTAGGTTTCCTTGTTTCCGGGTGATTCAGATAATTCTGTTTTAGCAAGTAACTTTGTTTTATAAGAAATCAAAAATTACAACCGCCTTACGGTCGGCATTGCTTTGTTTGCTTTAAACTTAACGTAATTGAATTAAACTTATACGCGGGAATCCGAGGGTCGGTAAGCTGAATAAAAACGCAGGTAAGAAATGAATTTTTTAATATCGCGAGCAACAATATTATTAAATTATAAACTTGAGTATACGCAAAACGGGGCTCAAGCACCGAGCAAACACATGTTATGAGAACAAATTATACATTTTAGTTATACATAAGTTCGGCGCGAGCTGGCAGCTAAACTTTGTTAGATTTTCATTTCTTGAATTTCTGCGAAGAGTCTTTCAGCGTTCGGTGAGATTTTCATTAATGTGGAGCATATGTAATTATACCTTAACGGGTAATAGGATAAAATTTTTATATTATTGTACATAACAAGTAATTTACATAAACTTTTGATACTAAAGTTGTACCTACTCCGTACCTTATCAAAATTAATTAAATTAGTTGTTATAGATTGTTGTGTAGATTTGGTTAAGACATTTATTTAATATTTGTTTGAGGAGAGACTTATTCTTAGAATGTTTGCATTCCCAAGACTGCTATGAAGAAGTGTACAACATATCCACTGTTTTCGATGAAGGGGTACAGAGTCAGATCAGGACATTTTATGCTTCTAAAAGATAACTTTTTACGGATGCTGCCTGAATATAGAGATTTAAGCCAAGATGGTAATATTATTTAGCCATTAATGGTAAAAATTTACATTATTCAGTGTCATCAGCTGTAGCAATACAACGAATAGAATTACCGTATATTACGTGATGAAAATTTGTATATGTAGTTTTACCAATAGTCAGAGTGATTTTGTGATGAAGATTCATTACGTTCAGGTTATATTACAATAAATTCAATTGAATACGCATCAACAAGTAAATATAATTGTTAAGAATACAGCGTACCATACGCACTACATATACAAATCGACAATAACTAAACAAAACGAAATAAAACCCAAATCGTTTCAATCTGGGAGCGATTTGTCGAGCGAGGGGTGCGAGTAGAAATTGCTCAAGTTAGGCGCTTGGCGCAAATTAAAAATTTTCAACTTTAACATCGACACACTACCATCTACAGATACAGATACCTCTAGAGGTTATATCTATATGTTAAAATCACAACAAAATATTTTGAAGATATTTAAAACATTATTAATACAACTTTGTCACGCTAACCCGACAAACCACCTAGTTACGTAATGGTTGCCTTTGTTTGCTAAAAACCGAGTGATAATCCAAAGGAAGAACAAACACAATTACAAAGAATAAACAGAATTATTATTATCAAAACCGGCTTAAATGACAATTAATTTAACAAAATAACTTGCCAGGTAAAAGATAAGCAAGTTAAGAGCCCCTTGAAATTGGATTACGTAACTAAAAGGTATTCGTTAAATTCGATTATGTACATTAAGGTTGTAACGGTTTATTTGTACTTACTACATTTGAAGACCCCTACAACAAGCCAAACTGACGCCTGAAGCAAAAAAATTCTTAGCCTAGTGTTTAAACTGGGGTCTCTAGCGCGGGAGATTCGAATTAATCTGCACGCATCTTTAATTTTTTCAAACGATTAACGCATTCCAAATAATGATCAATTAATTCGTTAGATGTTACCGTTGCGAGGAAATCTGCATACCTAAGAATTCTCAATAATTACGCGTAAAGTATACCAATTCGCACTTGTACAGTTTAAAGTTACAAGGTCGTAATAGGTCGACTGTCACCTTCGTTAGTAGGAGATATTTCTAGAACGACTCAGGCGGCAATTGTCTACAATTATAACAAATCTCTACTTGTCCTTTTTTTTTGTCGCAGGGGAATCCATTTACGGATGATATCCAGGACGCCCGGGTGGCAGTCCTAGACCTATGTCGGACTCTACTTGTCCTGCCTGTTACGACTCGAATCCTGAACTTAGTATTATTCACAGGATGCGTCGACTTCAACTTATAAATGCTGATAAAAGTGACCATACTCACCTTCGATTCGCTGGACTCAATCATAAATCTCACGATGGATTCGTAAAGAGAATAATGGCAAGCAAATAAACAAACAGGCACAGTTTGAATCGGCCGAATAATTAATACTGATGTTTGAAGTTCAACTTTATGCATAGATTGCTTCTGACTTCTAGACTAGGTTAAAATAATACCCATTTACATTCTATAATGCGCTGACTGGTGCAGGTAAGGTCCACGTATAAAAACTAGATTTTAAAAAACCACACAAGGCATCCGATAGCTCAACCCCTTCACCGACTACCCTGCGCGCACCGGTAGCTACGTTCTATTCTGTTCGCACTCACCACGTATTGCAAGGACTCCTGCTTGACGGTGGGAAAAGTCCAGGTAGGGGCGGCGGCCTGCACCAAGACTACGGTATCTGCGCAACTCTTGTATCCGGGAGCGATGGGAGAGCTTCGGAAGGCCTCACTCACCATGGGCTGGCTGGGATGTTCCTGCTTCATCGCGGGGGCAGCGGCCGGGGC
>PDGT01000015.1:2792226-2862516 GCA_003671415.1 Megathymus violae | reverse complement strand
CCTCCGAGAGGCTTGCGCCCACGATAACTCTGGAAAGATAGAACCAAGAATTTGAATTTATGTTTTTTAAAGCATGTTTCTATGTACGATTTGTATTTTGAGCGGTGGAGTTGCCACACATCGTACTTCTGCCGACAGTGACTGTATTTCTGTCTGACATTTAATCGTTTCAGGTATGTGTAGTTACTACACTACCTCATCGTCAAACATAACATAATATGCAATTGCAATAAAAGCATTTGCGATCCATTTAAAATACAACTTTAATATTTGTTATAGGTGTATATTTAGCACTGTACACGAGTACACGATATATGCTTATTGGCAATAAAAATATGAAAATCTCTGGCATACAATATTAATTATAAGTTAAATAATGGTAAAGTATAATCAAAGACGAAAGAGAAAGAAGCTGAAGACAAGTTAAGTCACATGCTAAGTTGGAGACTATGATAGAACTCTGCCAGGTCCAGAGCTTCTTGGAAACGATGTACTTGGTCAAACACTACACGCACTTCTGCAATAACTCTGGCATTTTAATGAAATAATGTATAAACAATTATATTCAAAAATAAGTTGTAACCCAGTTCTGAGGAATAGTCTCTATCAAAAAAAAATGCATAAAGTGTATCGTTTATACGAGGTGTGCACGCGTAGGCTTCATATGTTACTGCTGTTGTTGAGAGATGTGTCATTTCATCGTTTTGTAACATACACCATTGATTACAAAATTTCCCTTTATTCGTATTCATAAGGACTCGAAAGTCTTATATCAATAATATATTATTATTATTAAATTTGACATCCAGATAAATTTAAGTCACTTTAAAACTTTGAAAGAGATATCGATTTTAGTATTCGCATCGTCTCTTAGGGCATTATATGTAATTCGTTTTAATTACATGTAGGTAATTAAAGATAATTTATGCATTTTAAAGCAATGTGTTGTACTGCATTCGTAAAACAAGTCAGTCACGAGCCATCGAAACCGGAATGTCTCATGTTCCTGTCGGTATAATTATGTTGAAATTTTTATAAGTACGTCATTATTGTTATTTATGAGGTTGGTTCATGTCTAATAATGGGCAAGGGAAGGTAGAACAAGTTAGACAACAAAATATTATTTCGTGACAAGATGCGTTGATACCGGTCATGGATTTGATACCGGTATTTAATATCTGGTTATCGGACAGTAACTCGACTTTGATTACTAACCGAGAAAGACCGAGAAAGGCAAAGATTAATTCTCGATCCTCGATATTAATCGGGACATACACAATCAGAGTGTAGGTTAATGTGGATCTGCGGATCTTAATTTTCTTTCGTCGGTATTGCACGTTTTTTTTGTTAATCTATTTTTTTTTTAATAATCTGTCAACAGTGAATATGATACGTAGTATGCCCTCTAGGTGAGTAGGCAATGCAGGAGTCTATACTGTTTATGCCAATCACGTCACAAAAATAAATTCCCACACGAGCGCCCATCGACCAACCGACAAGCAAATGGAGACCTCTACTCTCGCAACGTAATTTCAAATTGGAAATAGCAAATTGAAAATTATACAAGTCGTGCACTATTGTCGGCTATTGCAGAACATAATAAGCCTTATTTCCCTAAACAGTAATTTGTTTTGATAATTTGATTCAAAGTGGTTTGTATTTTATCAGATGGTTTTTTGTTTGTGGGTTTTTTTTTTTATAAATAACGAAAACAAACATAGCATAAAGTCTTTTTTCTTTTATACTAAAATCTTTTTCAATTTATTTTACGATCTACCTCGAATTAAAGTCAGACTGTTAGGTCCGTGAAGTTCCGATCAAGCTGTCATTTAAGGTTATTATGGTGTGGATATGATTATTACCTTAATATTATTACGTCAGATCTAGCAGACAAGTTACCAAATTTTTTAAAGAAGTATAAGAATATGTGCATTTTGATCATGAAATTATGAAGTGTGTCATTGTTAAAAAAACGCTGTAAGCTTATCATACCTAAAGCAGTGATAGCCCAGTTGTTTGAACCAAAGTCTAGGAGACTAGAATTCGAAACCTGCACGTACTTATCGTGATAGGACATCGCGCCCAGCAGTGAAAATTATGATTATGATGTTTAGCGTAAAATTTAAAATTGTTTATTTTTTATTTCTCCTCTCCTTATTCCAGATTGCTATTTACTTACCACCCATTAGTAATATAAGTCCCAAACTACTGTTATTATAGTTCTAAAAAAATATTCCAAATTATATAAAGGATAATGTCGATTACGGTGATAGATGTTTTAAATATTCGGGTATCCAATCATTTCAATTAAGATTAAACAATTCGGTGCATCTTTAGGTTATTTGCTATAATTCAAGCAATTTAGAGGTGTAGTAGCGCTTGTGCGCGGCGTGAATCAATTATACACTGCGATTTGTATCGGTCCGGTGCCTCTGTTGATTATAGTGGATCTGTAAAACAGAGTTTTTATTGCAACGTTGCACATAGATAAACTGTATGTATCATTATTGGAACATAGGGCGTCACCGCGCGTAGACAAATGCAGAAAACCTGTGATTATATGAATCTGTTCCTGCGTATACATATGTATATGTATGAGTTACGTAAAATTTTTCAATTCAATTCAATTTTTTATATCAGCATCAAAGTATACACTAATGCGTATGCCATTTAAGTAACAGAGGAAGATAGTTATAAAAAAAAATCGAAATAGCCAACATTATTACTATCCAGGATTATAATAATATATAAATTGTTTTGTTACATCAGTGGAAACCATTAACAATGCCGAGCCGATCTCGGACCCCGCCTTAAATTAATTCAGTCTTCGACATCATGATGTTGGGACAGTCAGATCCATAGTTATGGTCTATATTGACTGAAATATATTTTTTTAAAGTTTAAATAGACCCTTGAAATGATTTCATGCTGACGGTTTCTTGCTCATGTAACTTATTCAAGGAATATGATCCTGGATATCCTTATATCTCGAGATACAATGGTAATTATCACACGGATGGTAGCCGTAACGGTAAATAAATTACAACGGATATAATTGGCGTTTGTATAATATTCAATTGCTTGTTGCTGTAAGTTGCTGTATTTTGACATAGTTATGTACGGTTTGTAGATCCTTATTTTTTATTTTTTTTTGTTATTTACTTAATTATTTTACCGATAAAACTATGACTGAATAATACCAGTGTAAATTTCATTGGCTCAAATCTGTGTAACGTAGGTACAAGACTAGGTAATATTGTCTATAACTACAGATACACTCACAATAATAATATCTAAGAAGCTGGTTGTTAGAAACCAGTATTAAATTTGTTGTTAAAAGTATTAATCAAGATATAATCCCGAGGGATTACCTAGCCCGGCGACGTCGGGAAATGGATTTGTATAGAACGCGTTATCGGTTCATTAACTTGCAAAAACTCATTGCATTATACGGAGCTAGTTTTGCCGCTACGCTGCACTACAATATCACAAATATTAATACTGACTGTTGTACAATACACGCCGTAGTTGTGATATTGATGTGAGATCTTTAGAAATACAATATCGTGTTACGCAACCGTATTGTATTGCAATTTGAATAAAATCCATTTATGAGTTTTTGGTGCATATCAGGGAATTACTATTACGATTTATTTGTTGGACTTTGATTCTTTCAATGGTTTATATTTTATGAGGAACTCAAGGAATTAACCTTGTAATTTGTGATCATTTATGATTTTTACGGGGTTCGTAATTTGAGAGCTTTTACAATATGATATTTTTGAAATTGTAGTTTTTGTATCATTGAATAAATAATTATGCAAATAAAATTACGCGCTCGGTGCGCTGTGTACAGAAATTCGTACGCAGTTAAGTAGTCATCGAAGGTAAATAAATACGCATATTTTGCTGTGATATTTTTTGTCACTGAATTTCCCAAACAAACAACTGTAAAATGTCAAGAACGTGACGTACAACGTTTATATATATAGTTGTATCGCTTTGTAAGTTGTTCCTTTGTTTTATCTTCTAAAGCATTAAAGTATGTAACCTACTTTTTTATTTCACAGTCAACTTCTACGTAACGAATTAAAGAAGTATGAAACATAATAATTTCAACATACTTTCTTTACTTCACTCATTTTGCTACGGGATAGAAAGCAGCTTATTTTATTACTTACAAGCCGTGCGTTCATTCCAAAGTTATCGATAGCGTAGTTAATGGGATGTAATATTAATATACAATTTGGAATTAAAAAATTAAGGTAAGACCACATGTTCACTCCCACGTTGCTCAAAACAATAAGTCAAAATTTGAGTCGCGAGGACAAAGGGCGTCCATTAAGTCCATAAACAAAGGCTTATTGTCGGGCCCGCAACTTGCCCGCTGTTAACTCGTCTTTGTTTAAGTTTGTGCAACCACCTTTAGCTTACTTTGATTGTGTCTATGAATTATCGATGGCATGTATTCGGCAAAGGTACGAGTGATACTGGAATATGCAGGCAGCTTTAATATTATACATACATAATTATATATAGTTTTCAAACAAGGAAACAATTTGGGTTTTTGATATTCTAAGAATAAGAAACATTTAATAACGCTACTGGTAATCAATAAATGGGCGCAGTTACATTATTAAATTATAGTCTAATAATAATAATAATTTATTTTTATTTCACTTAATTATGTACTATATTATTGATAAATTTAACGACGACCCCCAAAGCCCAGTTGGTAGAAACTCTGGGTATCCAACTAAGGATAATAAATGAATAAACAAAATATAATAACTTAAAAACGCCTAATATTTTATAAATAGCACTTATTTGCAAGCATATGTTTGCCAGGCGTTTGGCGACAAGCAAGCGGCGCTGTAAAATAATGTATCTAATCAACTGACTCCTGCCGTCGCGTTCCGCAGGAGATGTGTTCGCATGTGTGTAGTAATTTTGGTGCCGTGCACAGTTCGCAAACGCACACACCCATGAATATCGAAAGCCGCGACGCCAGCGGCAGGCTACGGAAGTTCGGAAGTTGTCGGGAGTAATCGGAAATGTTCGTTACCTATAATCCGAGTAAAAATAATAGACGGAAATCTAACATTATGCATTTTTGTTTAGTAAGGTTTTATTTGTTTAAATAGCAGAAATGCTTTGTGTTCCGCAGGGGCCATTTTGCTTTTTTCATTTGATAAGCATTGTTTACTATTTTGTTTGCGCCAGCATATTTATAGTTTTCTTAAAATATTTTTCATTTTAACATTTGAAAGTGTGTACATTTAACAGTTTATATATTTTCCATAATAATTGTAGTGATTTGCTTTTACTAGTGCGTTTGTTGATTTTTTTTAAATGTTATTTGATTGTGAGGTTTGTGTTGAAAATGTGTGTTTATTAAAAATTAAAAATAACAAGTTCTCACAATTGTCATTCAGTGAAAAGATTCAAATTGTGTCTAAAGGTAGGTGTGTACCCGAGTTACAACAATTAAACCAGCAAAAAGGGAATGTAACTCGAAAGTTTCATGTTCAAAATTATGAAACGTATAACTGGCTGTGTGGTTGTGTACACACGATTAAATTATATTGTTTTCCTTGCATATTATTTAGTAATTCTAGTGCAGTGTGGACTGATTCGGGATATTCAGATTTAAATAATTTCTATTCCACGGCAAAGAAGCATGACCATACAGAAAAACATCTGGAGGCTTGCTTAAATTTAAATACTTTTAGTCAAGTAACCGGAACCTTGAATATGTGAAAATTGAAGCTGACTGGGTGAGTAGTCATAATATTTTAGCTTATTATTTTACTTATTAGAATTTCTTCCGCCGCGACGATCGATCGCTGTTTTGTCTGCGTTGCCGTAGAAGATGTAGAGATTCGTCGCGTGGCTGTGGCTATGCTAAAAATCTATAAAAGAAAAAGTTTTTGTGACCGAGTACTCCGCCGCATACCCAGTGTCATAATCCTGTGCACGCCGCTGACAGACATTTATGTAACAGATAAATGTTTGTCTTCGGGTCAATAGTGACAAATGGTAAGATTAGGTACTAGACATTAATGTTGTAATTATTATAAGTGACATACCCTATCGTAGACAAAAATGACAAAAATTGTAGATATACCTATTATGCTGTCCTGCAAATAAATGACTTTTGAATATAATTTTTTGCTTTGGTTTTTATTATTTTTGTTACTTTAACAACTCAGAAACATCATAAGAAGATACATAAACCTACAAGCCAAATATTGTACTCAATCCAAACGATCAATAACAGCCTCTCCAAGACACCAACAATGATGATCAGGATATTCTATTTAGGTATCGAATCCTGTTGTTTTAATCGAGGAGGGCTGTAGCATACTCACGCTGCATTGGTGCGGATGGATAAATTTTTGGCGACCGACTGAAGCGATGGAATTTCACACGCTGAAAATTTCACGTCAGAACGAGAACGAGAGCTCGATGACTGCGACAGAACACAACGACACCGATGGCCACCCGTGCCCTTTAGATCACGGAATTGCTTTAAGAATTTCGTCACTGTCAATCACCTATCCAATCCTTGATCATTCACGTTGGTCAACTCTACGTAATTGTAAATTCGTATCACGGCGCTTGTACGTTCCATATTTATAAACCGAATTTATTTATATTAAATATAGTCTGCCGAATCAGTTCGTTTAGTTAAAGATTTTACTATCTGGCAGGCTTAAATATTTCACTAAGAAAAGAATCACTACTTAGTATAAAAAAGTGTCTGTCTGTAATCTATGTCTTAAGGCAATAATCTCAAAAAATATTGCTTAGACTTCCACCGGGTTTTCTTCCAATGTATAGAGAGCATCACGAGGCGGGTAAAGGTATATGGTGTAAACATGAAAAATAAAAAAAATACACTAGATAAAACCAATTAACAATTTGGACCATGTTTACCGAAGCGAAGTGATCGCAATTTACTGGTTAACATTTAAAGTCGTTGCAACCTCTTCCCTTTTTCAATTTGCCTACTGTCGTACGGTATTCGTTTATAAACGTATGTACGGTACACGTGTAGTACAGGAGAGAGGCGGCGATACATAATTCACGAGTCACGTAAACACAACGCGGGCTGTAAACGCGGGACATTACGTGTCGTTATGGAAATTGATGGACATTACACGTGACATTTGCATTCGCGTTTTATAGAATAATATATAAATTGAAAATGTAGTTGGTCAGATTAGGTTTGTTTTTGAATTTGTGAAGGTTGAATTTACTGAATAACTCAGTGTTCGCATTTGGACCAAATTGATATGTACCTAGGAAGTTTTAGTGGGTATACTACATTGCATTTTACAGAGGCCTGATATTGTTAGGAAGATTCGTATTCGTTCGGACGGCGCGTGAGCCTTCGGTACTGGTTGTTATTGTCTGATAGCAGTCGTCAAGCCCCACCGGAGGCCTTCGGGTGGTATAACAACTACCTACAGTTAGGTTGGCCAGTACCCGTACGAATCCGTACTAAAGTTGCGTAGCCTACAATTCCGAGGGCAGACCCGTGTTCTGCCGTGGGCCGCTAATGTATTGAAGCCATTTATATTGCACAAGTAACGTGCCTTCGTTTCGCTTCTGAATACATGATTTTTACCTTCACAAATACAGAGTGTTACGGTCCATCCACCTGTAGGTTCAAGCCAATCTTACCTGCTCTTAATGCAGTTGTTATTAATTAGGAACAACGTATGAGGTTATGGTGGTCGCTCCGCTTTAAAATCGCCAGTTTAATCACGACGTTACTCGTGCGTGGTGGTGGGGTAGTTATAGAATTAACTGTGACATGTTTTCACACGTTTCAGTTGCAGTGACGTAGAACCACTAATAAATGGGTCCTCTGTTTAGGCTTTTATCATTTATTAACAATTTTTCATGTTTCATAGACTTAAACTGTCCTCATTCTTTGTTTCATAGTATATAGTGATGCTGCAAAAATTCGCTAATTCAATCAATCACCATCACCTGTTCCATTGCTGGGCTCGACTCTCCTTTCACAAAGATAGCGTGGATAGTGGAGGCCATAGAGCATCACAAATGGCTTTATATACATTTGTATCAAAAGTAAATAGTAAACTTCTATAGTTAAAATTTCATCGCTACATATGTTAAAAGAATTTACGAGCATCAGGTCAAAACAGTGTTGGATATTTATTTGGAGGTGAATTTAAAATTGAACCTTCGTATTTTTACCTCATTATAATCTGTGTTTTCAAAATAAATTGTAACTGGCCAGGTTCCTACACATAAGAAACTGTTTTTTACAATTTGGTAATATGTATATATATATATATATATATATATTATAATATACGATACAATTGCTATTGGAATACATAACAAAATTTATCTGTTGATCGTTTTCTAGTTATAAACACACCACGAAGCAAAACTCCGACCAAGGTTGTAGTAACTTTGATCTTTTTGGCTCACAATCAAGACCCGTAAACTCCTGGCGCGTGCGAATTACGAATTATTTTGGCCCGTCGACCATTGTTTGTTTTTAAGATATGATATGTGATCGCAATAACTCATATTGATTAATGTAATGCGAGATTCAATGGTTTCTGTAACGGTGCTCCGTGGTGAAATCGATTGAGCTTAATACAGCCATTATGCATCGAAAAGAAAGCTTTATTTACGTTCATGGGTTAGTATAGGATTAATTGTATGTTTTAAGCCATTCATTCATTCATTCATTCATTCATTCATTATTCTTGCATCCATCATTCTCTTGTTCCTTTTACGTTTAAGTTGTTTCCTTGTAGCAAAGATGTCGCCAGAATACTTATTATTTCGTTACCATTACTTTTGTTTAATTACTTAAAGAATTTTTACAACATTTACATGGGTTATAAGTAATTTTCAGTCAGTAATTTTCAATTATTTATATTGTTCTGATTGTATTTCTTTAATCTGTATATTTATATTAAAAAAAAAAAAAATTGTAAACTTTACACTTTAAATATATACGAGTTCTACACAAGGTTAATACCATAAAACTAATATAAGTATAAGAATATCATGTTTATGATTAGTATAGAGGTACTGCTTATTTTAAAATGAAATTGTCAACCTTGTTATAAATTCAGCAATCACTCCAAGTTATCATCTTTCACTTATCATTTGACAACACTAGGACAACGATGCATCTCGCTATGTAGTACATTCGCATCGTACACACATATTATGAAATAACGCAACGAATTCTGTAAACTAAACCAAACTTTTGAGCAAACTAAAAATACTCACCTGAATATGTCAAATTGATTGATTGAAGTGACTCACGGTAAAGGCGTAACTGTGTCCCAATTAGATAGTGTTATCAGGTGCTTCCGTCTCGACCGATTAATCATTGTGGCAGCAACACCATGAAGCTAAATGGGACACGATACATTTAAACCCATGGAAGAAACACCAAACGCATATCAGTGAAGGATCACATACTCGTATTGCAACGAGTCATAAATGTCGTACGCTTTATGGATTCTGTTTTTTAGAGGAACTCCATAACTCAGAATAATAATGTAGATAAACAATTGTGCCTGCAATCAGCGTATTTTTCAATGTTTCGAATTGAATTATTTTGAAAAAAAAAAATACTTAGCTTAGTTAATAATGTATTATGAGCACCAAATTGTAACGTTTAATTGATTTGATATATTATGTTTTAATAAATGTGTTAATATTTAAGCTGTCTGGGTACGATCAGCTACGAAAATGAAATAGCTGACTTAACGATCGGTGTTAAAGAGCCGCGAGAACTCAATTTGATACCGATGGACTGTCACCGGTTCCCCTTTTGTAGGTATACAAATTGTAAATTTAAATTAACATGTCATGTAGATAAAGTTTTAAGGCACATATACACGGAGTAAAATGCTAATCTCGCGGCACGATTGCCGATAAAATAGGATAGTAAAAAGCTTCGCGGAACGGCAAATGTATGTAAATATGGGCGCAGAAAGGATGGCAATATTTTAGGCGAAGTGCGCCGACGGCAATAACGGGCTCATTACAAAAATATTATTCCGCCATTCGCGCAAATGTTTTAAAAGGAAAAACGCTGATTTTTCCGAGAAATTTATCGCTTCTGCGTAACTTTTGTTACTTAAAAATTATTGTTTTTATTTTACTACAGTATTTCGTGGGGATGTAGGTATGTCTTTGTACATATATTTCTACATAAGTTAATAAATTATTAATTAATTGAATATTTTTGTATATTGAAGCTTTACATTTCGTGTGTTTCTTGTTGTTTTTTTTCATGTTAATCGCCGACAAACAAGCAGACGAGCCATCTGATGGTAAATGGTCATCGTCGCCCATGGACATCAGCAAGACCAAAGGTATCACTGATGCGTTGACGGTCAGGAAATGAGAAGAAAGTTAGAAAGAAGGTACTGGCTCTCAAGCTTCTGGCTCCAGCCGGAACACGACGAGTCGTTTGACGGCTGACTCAAGTTGGAGGGTGGTAGCTAGCCAGGCAGACTTCATAGAAAGATAATAATACCAGTAATAATATTAACGACTTAATAATTATACTGATACTATAATCCTTACACGAAGCCCTACCACCAAGCAGGTCGGCTTCTGTCGTCTCTTACGACACCCTGTTCTGTCAGCATGGGATTGGGGGATGTATTCTAGGCCAACCCAATCGGCAATTGTTTAAAAGTTTCTAAATTTTCTGTGAAATCCTGATGTTCCTGAATTTTTAAAGCAGCGGAATAAAAATAAGTTCAAAAAGCAAGAAAATTATGTCACCGGCTCCTGGTATGAGTCTTTATTATTTTAGTTATTTTGTTGTTCATTTACCCAATTAAAGATGGATGGATGAAATAATAAATGTGTATTCATTAATGTATACATAGATTACACAATTTTCATGCTTTAATATATATTTTTTAATCTGGTTTGTTTCTGTTAGCGTCATAAACGATTGTTTAATAACCTATCGACGACATTTACAACATTGTGTTTGGCACGACCGCGACATCGGAATTAGAATTATGTGGGGTTTCTCAGTCATTACGTTTAGAATGTTATGGGCTAATATATTTATTATTCTGTGTTTCAGGCTTCCAGATGTATTGCATCGTTACACGCGATCTTGCGGTTAACTCGCGGTGAACATTTATTTATACAACATGACTTATTAAAACGATACCAAAGGGATATTCTAAACGATTATAATGGAGCAGTTTACATGAATCATAAGTGATGGACCGAATTAAGCAACTTTGAGCTCGGTGAGATGGGTGAGTGACCAATAGTGGCAAATATCTGAAGCGCTTCCGGGCTTCGGAGGGCATATTCAGCAGCCGGTCGTCATACGGCCGGTTGTTATCGTTAGATAGCAAACGTCGATCCATGTTTGGGGGGCTTCCGAATGACGTAAGAGCTTCTGTCTCTGCGTTGGAACGCTAAGCTCTTCACCGTTCCCAATCGGAGCAGCTTGCTCGAGTTGAGTTGGTTCCATGCTTCATTTATTACATAAATAGATTCGATTCTTACGGTGAGTTATTAAATAATAGAATTCAATAGAATGTAACTCTGAAGTCTAAGTCTCAAGTAACTCAAATGGCAGCCGAACGTAGGAATCGAGAGGAAGGAATACTTTTTGTTATTTCAAATTGGCGTGATTCAATAAAGAAACCAAATAATCTACCGAAATAAATACCGAAAGTAACTTGAAGCTAAATATAAAAAAAATTAATATGATTTCGTTGAAGATTGTTTGGTATTTAGACACACCAATAAAGATAGTTATGGAAACAATTAAATAAACAGTACACGTAAATGTCATTTGGATTGTTTAATTGCGTCGCTTCCGGATAGAGCACACTACAATTAGTAACCGCTATTACCGCCAAGATTTATGATAGCCAGGAATTTAATTATACAGTGGGTACGGAACCTAATTTATTGGTTCCGATTCGTTGTGCTCATTGTTTGTTTTCCACAAAATATTATTAATGTTTCAATTCAAATTTTTGTCATTAATTTACCGAAATGGAGAGGAAGTTTGAACAATAGACGAAATTGAAAAAATAATCCTTCGATAAGTGAGATGCAGATTATTTCTGTGACTTTTAAAAAGAAAAAAATCGATAAAAACATACAATATCAAATTAATAATAATAATTCAGAAATAAAATTAAGTTTCTTATTTCATTATCAATCATTTAGTACATATTTCACACAACGAATTTGCCTATCGATATGCACAAAGATGCATGTTATGAAACAGTTAAATATAAAAACTCTAAGCATAATACGAGAATCCAGGGGGTTATCGCGTACTTGTAACATCGGTACAATTCGGGACGCTCGCGCTGTCAGCTCGTACAACGCGAACGTACAACGCGAACGTACACGGTCGTTCACATTCATTGATTAACACTACTTTCTATAAGTTAGGTAAGATTGTGAATGTATTATGTGTGTATGTTGTTAAAGTTAATAAAATTTATTAGGTTGTTTATTAGGCTATATTTTAAATCTATTTAGCCGGAGACAATCTTGTTATGCTTATTGTACCCGTTTTTGATGTTAGGAGCTTCAAATTTGGACCTCTAGTGCATTATATATGTTACGTAGATAAATTTACACAAACTTGAAAGATTAAAGGTTTGACCAAGATTTGAATTCAACTTACAAACATTTTATAGGCCCTGAATAAATTCATACCATAAACAACTACTTACAAGCGAAAGCTCAGCGAAAAGTGTTACAAGTAATGCAGCGAGCCTTACGCAGCTTGCGTCATGCGGCTCGCGTTATTCGTTATGCGATGTGCGTCATGTCGTCACCGCGCACGTGTGGAGCCACGTTGGCCGATATATTCCTGAACGCCGCGGGAGATTCATAGATTCAAATTTTACTGATAAAAATAACTGAATTGTATTCCGGTATTGTATTCGAAGATAACCAAAAGGTGAATAAATTGGCTTGTCTCAATATCTAAATGGAACACGTATACTCGTATAGGTTAATGATATTTTTTATGTCATTGGCTAAGAATAAAAACGTGCTGTGTATCGGTAAGTTGATACCCATTATTACATCCAAGTCGTCACCGAAGCGTTGTTGACTGGGAGAAAAACAGGTCTGTTACTGCTTACTATTTATTACTTATCATGTTATCACTCTCCTACATTGCACCCGAAACACATTAGCAAACGTATCTCGATAACATTATCAAAATTAATTCAAACTTTTTACCTACCTATTATGGTTGAAATTTCATAAATATGTAGTTTCATAATGCGAGAACTAGATGGCGCTATATGCTAATAACTAGTTGAGTATCAGAATTATGTGACTAAACTATACCATACACTAACTCTATGTTTTTCAGTTAAAGATAACGTTCAGAAATCGGTTTATTCGAAACCCGTGAATGGTTATTGTTATGGAAAACAGCACGAGATCTTGCAAGTCACGCCATCCTTATCTAACATGCTGTGACTAAGCAAGATGGAGGATGGATTTATTGTTGAGTAAGAATATCCCATCATGCCAGCTTCCAACAATAATGTTTTGTGTTGCTGTCATTAATAACAAGCTGAAAGTAGGTGAACGTTGGTAGCTGAGTGGCTTGAAATTGGTTTGCCGCTCAGGTGAGCCGGGCTCGAATCCTCTACCACATTTTTTTCGTAATTTCAATTTAGTATTTTACTATAAGTAACTTTCTTGTAATGGTAGGATGAGGCAGTTATTTTAATATATTGTTGTATATTATAATACATAATTAGAATTAATATAAATGTAATTATTAATTATATTCAATGTGACTAATAAGCTTAGTCACAAAAAATCTACCAAATGTATTAGAAGTTGAGAATACAAGTTAAATTTAATTAAAATCAGATTTTTATTTTATTCTAATGAGACAGCGAGCGGCATTCGTTTTAAGAAGAAATTCCAACAATTTCCTAAGAAGCGGAATAAGAATGTGATAGTAAACAGTTTCTTTTTTAATAATAACAGCGGGTTAACCAACAGTCGAACAGTAATGGTAAGTGGTCACCAAAGACCATGCACATCAATAAGCACCAACAGGTGGCGCCACCGTAGTTGATCAACTTGCTTCTGAAGTACGATTATTGCATTAAACTAATATTTTGCTTATTTTCGGACTTATAATAATATAATGTACAATATAATATATAAATATAATATAAATAATTATGTTATTGTTAGTACTTACTTGTAATACAGACATTACAATTTTATACATTACCGAAAATGACATTTGACAATACAACAATTCAGTTATTCATGTGATGAATATTAAATATTGAAACGATATAAATGGATAAAATTATAAACAATAATTTGCTGAAAATTATAATAAGCGCCAGTCACATGAGACTCGAGGATAATATTCAATGGGAGTCATGAACCCTTTTTGAGCTTAAACTTGATCTACGTTTCTACTATGTTAAAGATACCGTTCTATCTATCTTCGAGACACATCCAAAGTTAATATGCTCAAAGAATAGTAAGCATAAAAAAGGAAAAAACTATATTTTTTTTACTAAAGACGTATTCCGATTTTTAAAGATGGTATTCGTGTTTAATATGAATACCAAATTTATGGAATTTATTTGTGCTCATAATCAAAGTGCCTAATGTAATTTTACCTGAAATAATCTTCATAGTTTTAAAACATTCAATTACCTCCTACTTTAACTACAATAATGAAGTCAATTGGTCCATTCATTGGTACTGGACGAGTTTAATACCGCGAAGGTTACGCACTCTTTGTGTGAGGACCGAGAACTGGATCTCTTAACTTTGATGCCATTGTACTTGAATTGATCGCTTGCGTGCCGGTTAACGGCAAAAATTTGAAAGGAAAAATGTTATTGTGTATATTTGACAGTTTGTTGATTTGATTATATCAATGTAACCTCTTGAACAGCAGTCACTCCTGGTTTGGACGTCGCTTTGTCATTAAAAGAATATGGCTCAGAGTCCTCTACGAATCTTTAATTTTTCTAAATAACATTTGTTGGTATATCTAAAACTTTACAAGGAAAATATAGGGCTGTATACCTAACATTTATCTGCAGTGTTCTCAAAGATGTGTGAAGTCTTCTGAAGCGCACGTAATTTACATTTTTTTTACGTTTGACAAGAAATCTGGGCTCGGTTATAGATCAGTAATTGTTTGTGATGAATCATCTTAAGCTATAGTTAGTATAGATAAAAAATAAATTTTCAATACAAAAATTCTGTTGCCTCTAAAAAAAAAGGTTTGACTTTTGTTATCTCTGTTTTCCACATCGAGACCTCATTTAATCGCCAAGATTTCGCCATAGAACCTTATAAAACAGCTTCATAAAATTCTTTGTTGCAATAACATACACACAGTTGATAGCGACGCAAGAGATCTTAATATTGTTCGAGAAACCCTTACAATATCTTTAACAAACAATTATAAATTACAATGTTGTTACAAATCTTTGCAATTTACCACAACAGCAACCTGTGCCAGATCTTAAAAGTAAAACTAGCGCATTTGAATAAGAATGGGCGTTACCGTTCCTCTTATCGACTCGCTTTGTGCTGTCAATCTGCGTGTCAGGAGCGACGCGTTGTGGATCTATCTACACAACTATTGACCTTTATTACCTTTGTAATACAAAGGACTGATGATAACCATTCTATTTCTTCAACATTTACATACCAAAATAGACTTAAGTTCGATTGTATAGACAACGTTTTATAGGAAAACTTGTATATTTTTTTATTTAAATTGTACTCATTCTTCATAAGCATAATTGAATTTTTCTTTAGCTATGTATGTTGTGCGTTTTGTCAATTTCTTCCACGGTATCTTTCAAGCTCCGGTTTCAGTCTCTGCTGTTCCTATTTTAAGGGAGACGGTGAAATGGTTTCTAGAAGTTTCATTTTCGTAGTGAGGCAATATTCAAATTTAAATTTTTTAGGTTATTATATTACCCGAGATGTCTACGCTTGTCCCGATGACCTGCAATTATGTTGATATGTCAAAATGTTAACGTTAATGAATTTTTATTAAACATTTATTATTTTGTGCCTTCATTTGTATTCGTATATATTTTTTATTTGTTTAACATAGTTTTAAAGCCATTTTTATAAATCTTATTTTTCATTAAAAGTATTTACAATAATCGTAGATGGGGAAGTTTTGTAATTACCACGTATTATTATTCAGTCGTCGTTTGCTGCCAGTCGGTGCCAAGCCAAACAGATAGTTGGTGGTAGATACGCTCCCGTAGATCGCTCGCCCTATTTTATTAGTATTATTCCGATATGAAATGAATAAATAAGGCTTGGCATCGACTTCAAACATTTCAGTAAGTAACAATATTTTATTTAAATTTATTTTGGCTCTTTAGTACAACATTAGTTTTTTCTTTTTTAAGTTGGTAGCATTTTTATAAAAAAGCTTTAGTGTACACAATAAGTAGGTACGATATTACAAAATGTTTCTATGCGTTACATAGATGAGCAGATTACGTATTTGGTTATAAGTCGTTCCTGTCGGCTAATTTAAGGGCCCATGAGTCGTAATCATTATGGGCTGCTGTTGCTTTCTCCATCAGTTCAGCGTTACGGGATAACCACTCCAAGACGCAAACACTTCAGTGATGACATAAAAAAAAAAAAACGTTTACACACTCACACCCCCGCACTAGGATTCCCTGTGTTGCGGGTGGCATGGACATACACAATTATCACATCACAAACACCCATGACCCGAGAACAAACATTTATCTGTCACATAAATATCTCCCCCGGCCGGGAATTGAACCCGGGACCCCACGCTCGGCAGGCAGGGTCACTACCAACTGGGCTACGGGGTCGCAACATTGCAACGGTACCAAAAACAAACACCTAAAAACAAGGTTGGTTTTTTCAAATCTGTTGAGGAGTTGCGTTTATTTTGTATCGAGACCCATAATCAGACCTTGAGGTGGTCCATGATAGACTTAATTCTTAAACACGGCTGAAATCGTGCTATTTGGTAACAAGTACCACTCTCTATCTTCAGGATACACGATCAGATCCTCATCATATTTAAAGAGAAATAACTTCTAGCCATCCTTTATATAATAAAGAAAGATGCATCAAAATTAGTTCACAAGCAACGGAGTTATACATACATAACATAAAAAAATTAAATACTTGCACACGAACATAGAACCTCTCCCTTTTTCGAAGTCCGTTAAAAATATAAATAATTCTCTTGGTTTTGATTTAATTCCGAAATGTTACTTTCCATTATACAAAATTGTTGTATTACCTGGCAATAACAGTGGCCGTGTTTATTGAATAACATTTGATATCAGCTTGTGATAATTCGCAGCGAAGTTTCCAAAACATCCGTTCATATTGTCCAAACATTATGTCGATGACATTACGATACTTACTCACGCATAGTTGATTGACATCATAATAATCTTTCTATGTAATAGGCACAATGGGCATCCCATCTAGGGATGCTTTTCACCTGGTGAATGACAGTTCTATAGTCCGATATAGTCGACATGAACGTTATAATGACTTTGAGTCATTATAATTATATTGTTTATTTAAAACTTCAACTGGACGTTAAGATTTACGTACGAGTGGATAGTCTCGGTCCTTTTAAAACGGTAAAAAGAATTCAGTTATTCTTTGCTAATAGACCATTGTGAGTGCTAATTTATGACATTATGAATGTAAATCACTAAAAACATAGCACTATTTTCTGTCACGCTCTTAACTGTTTTGAAGATGAACGAACAGTCTTTCGCTGTTTCTTTACTTTAACGATACATTGAAAAGACAAAAAGTAACATAACGAAGGTACCATATTTTAATTATCTCTTATTTTTTAAATTTTACTCTATTTATCCTTATACCTTTACTGAATTAAATTACTCTTAGAATGATTAACATTCAGGGTTAATTGACTGATTCAATATCCACGCCAGCGATGGGTATCGATCAGAACTGTTTAAATTCCAAGATGGTTATAAGTTTCGCTAAGTAGCTTGTCAGTACATAATACGTAACAAAGCCTCTGTTGGTCTTAACGCAATAATGTCGGAAACCAACGCATGGATTTTTAACTGACTTTTTTTTAAGTGATTTACGAGGGAAAGTTAAATGTATAAAGCTTTTGTATAAATTGCCTTGATTTATGGCAATAATTACGGATTAAGTCGGAAAAAAAATCCATACATATATGAAATTTAATTTCCCAACGCTATGCGGTGCGAAGTCGGATCGGTTCGCAAAATTAAATAAGTTCGCGAGGCCTTTCACAAGGCATAAGATTTTGCTTGCTACCTGTTAAATTTGATAATTTTTAAGTTGAAATATCTCTTTTGTCTAAGTAATCTATCTCGTATTAATGTTTAGTGAGTGGACTATGACGAGGAAGTGCTGTCAAGTATTGTGGTCTATCCATAAAATTTGCCATTAGACAATTATTTATCCCGAAAATTTTAAAGCGAGGGTGCGAGTGTGTGAGCGTTTATCAATCACTGATGCTTCATTATTGCATTCTGTCGCATTCAACATTTTACAAAAGTTAAAAAAAATATTTGGATTTGGTGTCTATTATATTGCATTATTAATCACATCGCTTTTGAGGTCTGCTGGTGTTGAACGTACTTTAACCGTTTAATAATTTGTTAAGACAAGGTTTTTCGTATTTACTCTTATACTTTAGAGTCATTAAGTGTTTTTTTTTATTTACAAAGCATATAACTAATCGAGTGAGTCAAGCAACTACGGGCGCGGTCGGTAATGGGATGGGTGACCGCGAGTGGTAAATTTTCTGAGTGCTTCCGTATTTCGGAGGGCACATTTACATTTACAGTTACGATGAGAGACCCGTGCCCTAAGGTAAGTTGTTAATGTGTTAGAAGCCACACAAATTATAAATAAATACATTAATACAAGGATAACTTAATTACTACAACGATTAATTGAAGTTAAAATATGTTATGCATATTTATGTTAATCAGCGATACGATAGTTGATTTATGGTACTGTTCAAAATAATCATAATCATAGCAAATAGTAAAATTGTCCATTTATAAACTTGAAAATAGGAAACCGTCGTAAGTCTGTTATAAATGTATAATTTTATTAGAAATTTTGCAATATTTTCAAAGTGAACTTAGAACGATTTGCTCCAACTCCAACCTTCATTTACAACACAGTTCCTTGGTAAATTGTGTTTAGAAAAAGAGGTCACGAAAGAGATGCAAGATTTGACGTCACTTACTCAAGCGCAGCCGTGTGGCAACGTCGCTTCAATGTTTTCTAAATAGACGATTGTTGTGTGAGCGGGATAGCTGTGCATGTCTGAACGGGACAGGCATGATGACAAAAACCTAACAAAAGTGGACTTTATGGTGTTGAAATAATGGAGAGTTAAAATAAAATTTCTGTATGAGTACAGTTATTGTTTGTCCGATATTGGGAATACTCGAGGTTACGTTTGGTGAAGAAGTTTTAACTTCAATAACATTTACGAACTTATATTGTATTTATTACTAAATAATGAGGACGTGATGAGAGAAAATATTGGTTGGTATTCCATGCAAGTTCGTATGAGCTGCCTTGAAGTATAAGAGGAGTTAAAGTTTGCATTAATTACTGGTTTAGAACTGTACTTGCCACGGTTGGTTTGTTCTACTGGAGTTTTTATAATTATGGGAGTTTAAGAAAAATGTACACTCAAGATACATGCTACACAAACGTTAAAGTTTAGCTTGTAAGTAATGGATATAATAGTATAGATAAATATATAAATGACAAGGACGCCTGGAAATAACAGTGCCGCAACCGATTACGCGCAGGTTAAAACGTACTTTGTAATTGCCATTTACGTTGTTTCAAAAGATGCGCTAAGGAGTTTCCTTAGCCGTTTCTTTTCCTCAGTCTTAAAGCACCTTTTCGAACCGGTAGTAGAAGCAAAACATGGCGTAAGTGTATTTATCCTAAATTATTAAATGGTTCTGAATTTTGAATTTTCATTAAAGTTTATTATTGACGACAAACCTTCTAAAGCAAAAAAGTGATCAGATAGCATCAGTGATACCTTTGGTCTTGCTGATGTCCATGGGCGACGGTGACCACTTACCATCAGGTGGTTCAACTGCTCGTTTGTCGGCTATTAACGTAAAAAAAAATTAGCATATCTGGGAATATATAATTATGTAAATAAAAGTAATTTTCATTAATGATTTCAATGCCTAAAAGCATTTGGCTAGTATAGTATAATCATAGTCTTTTAAACTCTCCGAATTTAGCTGCGATATAGTTACAAATATAATGACTATTCAGTTATGATGAAAAACTTTAGATTAAGTCCAGTGTTTTGTGAACTTTCATTAGAGAATGAAATTATGTGACAAAATATGCCCTCGGTGTAGCATTAACAGCTTACCATGTAACATTTATTACAATGCTTGATGTAAAATGCTTTCTAACTAAAAGGTAAATATCTGATACCTAAATACATGTAACGTACACTCGTCGATTACTAGTGTTGTTTAAAATATCAATACAATCTCGTTACGAATCAATTGTTGTGACAAATTTACCACAACAATACCGCGAGTTACTATTGCCGAGCTCACATTAGTAGAATTTATTTTCTCTCATTGCAGAACATCGCAAGCTAGTTTAATTAAGATATCAAGACTACGTTTCACAAAGAATGCTTTTATCGCCAATTTTTTATGTTTTTTAAACATCAACACAGTAGCAGTTAAAACACGAAAAAAGCCGACGAACGACGAGTTATTGATAAAGTAGACGAATCGTAAAATAATTATGTAATTATTGAATAATAAATTGAAAATATTATGCTGTATGTATGAAAAAATTACGACTTATAATTACGAATACATGGAGGCATCGAAGAAACATCGATAATGTAATATTAAACTATTATGACGAATTCGATGTCACAAAAAACGGTGAAATTCTTTACTTCACGTGGAAGGCAGCACTTAACAGAGGTTTTTCAATATTGCTTAGAAGACCCAAAGAATAGTCCACCATATTTCTCCGCAGCTGTTTGTCAGATCCCTATACTTCATACGTGGAATAAAAATTGAATTGCGTATCAAAACGAATGTGAAATTAAATTCCAAGTTTCCTTTAAATTTTATAAAATCTTATCTTTGTAAATGAGAAGGCCGTATATAAAGTGGGAAAAGTACGAAATTTTAATAAATAAATAAGTGGAAGTCGGGGTGGCATCGAAATACACCCGGGGTCGTTGACCCATCGACCGCGCCCCGCCCGCCGTATCGAACCTGCACGATACGTCTTAGTTATTGTATATATATATATATATATAAATACCGGAATATAATAATTGATTTTTTCTCACAGTAACCACAACCCTTTTCTCAACTCATCAGTCAAACACTAAGTTTTAATGTGCGACTCCCGTGTAACGGTAATTCAGTAAGAAAATACTACTAGTTCTGCAACATGTTAATTTTCGTTATAATGCGGCTAATAATTTTATTCAAATCCTGAGGTACTTAGTCATTACACTTATGCAAGTAATTTGTTTCTTCCACTACTTCATAATTTATGTATGAATGGTCAATATGTGAAAAACATTCGATACGGCCAGTTACGTATATTAAATAAATGTATAAGAATTGAATGTTAATACAATGTTTAAAAATAATTTACAAACCATTCAATATGTATATTAGATCCAATATGTGACGTTTTGCGACACTAATATTTATAATTCTTCTATTTTTACGAACCCTAGACATTTAATATACAATAATACAAAACGATATAAATTTAAGTTATCATCACTGCATCACATACATTTCAGTTATCAAACTGCTGGGCGTGGAATTCTTATCTAAATATGACAAGTACAGTACACTATACACACTTGAGAAAACCATGAAAACTTTTTATGGTTGCAGATTTCTTCGCGATTCATTCTCCGCAACTAATAATAATGAATTTCCAATATATAACTTTGAGCAATTTGGTAAAACAGGAACCCCTGTCGCAGCGTAGGCCTTCACTTATGTTCTAAGCAAACCACTAAAAATGATTGCTAGTTGTCTGTATAGCAAAGCGGCTCACACAAAATGTCAGCATGTTAAATTTACAAAGAAATTAAACTGATCAAAGACCCACGTAACGCTTCCAAAAATACACATCGTGGTATATCTGTCACCAAAATGCATTAGTGCACTTAGTATACCGAAGTTATCTACTCGTATATCATTTCGAGTGATTGCCGGCCGATTTATATTGCCTTTTGATATAGACGAACTAATGAACGGTTACATTCTTATCGTCATATTGCGATTGCGATGAAGTCAAATTCGATTTAGCTGTAGGGAAGCTATTTAAGCTTTTTTACTTTTTAAATCGTGTAACAAAACGGAAATGGTTCTCACACCCTATTTCCTGTTTGTCTGTCCGTTTGTCACAGATCATTTAAATGCATTTTTCAATATATCTTACTGTTAGGCTGATGTCTTTTAAAATGAAGTATAATGAATGGTCCACAATGTTTGTCAACTGAGAATGTGTTAACATGCGATGTAGAACTTAGTTGGTCAATCTTTGAGCTCCCTAGTAGAGGATTCTTTAGCGCAGTGGTAAGTGTCGCTGCCTGCCGAGCGAGTACCAGGCTTCATTCCTGGCCGGGCAAATATTTATATGATAAATAAAGGATTGTTGTAAATGAACGACACAATGACCTCAAGTCCTTCTCACTGAATGTCATTGATTCGTAACGTATAGTGTACTCCTGACGATACACCTATACTGTATCGGTTGCAAAAATGTTATTAAATGTTTATTAAACCCGCTTGCTAAATGAATAACGCAATTAAGATGTTTAAATCACTCAATAAAACGCTCCGTCGATTCGACCTTTGTTTAATTAGATGAAGCACGACGATCAAAGAGTTTGTCGAGAGAAACGAAGAAACTCAATTGGCGATAAATACAAAACCAGCTCTATAGCTAAGCGATTACACTACTGAATAAAAATATAAGGAGCTTATGGATGAAAGTGGCAAGAAAAATGCAACAGAAAATAAAAGCCGTTGTTAAGTGCAAAATATTGTAGGCAAGAAACAAAAAAGGCAAACTTGAGGATAAATATTAAAGTGAAAATGTGAAGTAAAAATCACTAATTCGTCATAGTTACCTTGATGTCTTGTAAGACCTGTAAACAATTAGATAAATATTAGTTTATGGTACTCCATAATACTTACAAATATTTATAAATTTAGTTTAATTAATGTCACATGTAACTCTTTTATACTTGGTAAAAGTAATGAATTTAAAAAATTACGGGGAACGTAATTCATACAATATCTGGATGGACTTAAAAAAATCGAAAATATTTACGGTATCTATGTTTTACCTAAGATAGAACTAAGGAAATAGCGCGACATTCCGAAATTGTGTGTAAACGTAGTTTTTCCTGTAGTATGAATACAAAAGTTACAAACTTCACTTATAGGATGTTTAAGTAAATGTTATGCAACCTTAAAATGTACAAGTGGTTTTGAATATGAATCGAAACGACAGTAAAGTTACGCAATTTACTGCGAGAGGCCAACTCTCCTTGGGTGGCATAGATCTTTAAGTAGAATGTCCCTCAACTCTCTCTTGGTTATTATCAAGGTAAAATATTGAATAATGCCTTTTCTATTACGAATTGGACAAAATTAAAACTAAAAAATGCATTTCACCATTCACCTAAAATGTAATTTTCGTTAATTTGGGGTTTGGATTGCTGTGTAAGGCATGATTACTAACGATATATTCATTATGGTAGCCCAGTTATGGTTCATTTTATACAGCCACTTCTGTAGATCAATAATAATAATCCTCCCTGCCGAACGAACCGTTCGAAATCCAGCAGCATAAAATATGTGATAGATACTCGTAAGTGTTTATTTTCATGTGTATTGATGAGTTCTTGCTTGTGTATGTCCATGAGACGACAACATATGGAATTCTAGTGGCGGTGTGTGAGCAACTCCGAGAGGCTGTAGTGAAAACTATAGATGCACTAGATCCCCGGCTAGGTATGTTTCATACCGATCAAATACTCGCACACAAACCCGGACTTTAAATATGCAGAGCTGAACAATTATGAATATGATGAATGAACTTTGTTTCACCTAACAAAGTAGCGTTTGTATTATTTTGGTTGTCATTTATTACCCGCTTTGTATTTTTTATCTGTGAGGGAGTACTTCCCGTTTAGTGTCACTTAAATTTGAAGAAAAAATACCACCCCTGACGTCGGAAAATATTAGATGAAACCCCGAAATTCACCTTCTTCAAATTGAAGTCATCTTTTTTGTTAAAATATTTGTTATTTCTGTCAAATCGAGTAGAACAAACATTGAATAATTTAGTATTAATCAGAAGTAATGAATGTAAAACGCAAATATATTTTAAATTCTCAAAGTAAATCGAAATATGTTTCCATAAGCTAACGATGTACAAACACGCCGTGGAGGTTGTTATTGCAGCTTTCGAAAATATTTTATGATATCTGTGAAGTTTCTTCGAACGTTAAGAATACGTTGGCTTCGGTGTCTATATTTTGCAAAAAATTGTAACTGGTGTTGCTTTCGGTACTGTAAATGTAACCAACATCTAATTATTTTTATATCCTGTAGAAAATTAAGTCTTTGAGATTTTGAGTACTTTATGAGTTTATATACTTATTTTCTGCATTTATTCGACATCCTTTTTATTTTTTTATTTTTTTTTTAATTTTTTTTTTACGGAGGGGGAAATCTTCCTAAGATATCCGGCCTCGTACGGAGGAACCGGATGATGTGGGATTCTTACCCACTAAAACCCCCTCGGCAGCCATCCGTCGCATGTGAGAAGACCCCGGGATCTCATGTGAACGCACCGGAGCCTCCTCTGCGTGTTTTCTCATCTCGGGGTTCGATATTTAAACCGGGACGGATTATTTTCCGCCCCGTCGTTGTCGCCTCCGAGAAGGATCGGCCCTCTCCCGATCCCGCTCGGCGGTCTTCTTCTTTACCATTACGGTCTCACAGAAGGAGACCATGGCTTTCCACGCAGCGTGCTCCGCTAGCATAGCCGCTACTACTGCTGGCGGGGACAGGTCTCTCCCAATCCTATCAACCAGGACGCGCCGCTCCGACGCCCACACAGGACACTCCTCGAGCGTGTGCTGTGCGTCGTCCCGGTCGAATCCACAGTGGTGGCATTATATTGCTGCCTCGCGTCCAATCCGACACAGATATTCACCGAAACAGCCATGTCCGGTGAGTATCTGTGTCAGCCTGTAGGTAATGTTGCCTTCTCGTCGCTCCAGCCAGGCTTCAAGGCTTGGCAAGATCGCACAAACAACACGTTGGCGCGCATTCTTCTCCTCTTCCAATCGTGCGCACCATTCAATCGTTGCCTGCCGGTGCGCCTGGTGCCTGAGCACCCCGAGGTCGCAGTTTTTGACGTATCCGCCTCTCTGGCGAATGGAGCGAATTTGGGTAAACACCCTCGCATCCATTTCCGCCAGTATGTCCAGTGGAGGGAAACGTGCCAAGACTGTAGCCGCCTCATTCGACATCCTAGGTTTTTAAGTATACATTTTGAAATCATAAAAATAATATTTACTTATGCTTTTGTTCTTATAACGAGTCCTGACATTTTAATTTACCCATGATGTTCTTAACGAAACCTTTATAAGCATTTACCGGCACGATTTGCCCGTCAAAATCGGAATTTGTTACAAATTGAAAATTATTTATTCATAAAGGAATCACTGGTACACTCATATACATATTTTTTTCTATTTTCCTACAGTATCCGAAACAAGATTTATCACGCGTCTTATACTGCCGGTTCTTTAGGTACCGTGAGATATGATCAGTCAAAGGTTACGTTGTGTCAAACATGGACCGGCCGTGTCTAGCAAGTGTTACCAGCAACTCGGGTAGGTCAGTTACAATGCCCCCGGATTGTCATATTGGCTTTAAGGGTTTCGCTGTCTCGCCTTGTTGCAATAAATATATTTTCTACTTTACTTTTATTTTAGTAACACATATATCGCGTTTGTTTTTAAATCTAAATAAATAAACTCTCACCCCATACTAGTTGATTCTCTGTGTTACGGGCGCACACAATGAGACATCACAGACCCACGATCGGAGAGCAAATATTTGTTAAAAAAGGTCTTTTCTGGCCGGAAATCAATCTCAGGTCTCCTCGTATGGCAGGCATAGTCACTACTAACGAAGCTACAAGGTCGTCGATGTAATACGTCGTACAATATGTCCTTGTCAACCTGTTAACCTGTTTATTCGTTTTTAAAAGTACCTGTGCCTGCGTATTCTTAGCATGTTACCAACTTGCGGTCAGTCAGACATATGTACCACATTTTAGACGCCTTAGAAGAATGTATATTAATTCATATTATTCCTTTAGCGTTTGATAAGTCTTAGATAGAACATTAAACAAATCATTGCACAGCAGAATTAGGGGGTACCGATGACGTTTTATATTGACGCATGTCACCCTAATAATGTGTTAATACTCCTTGTCAGGTTAGTCCTCAATTTCTTTGGAGGGGAATACTCGACACTTATTGGTGGACGTGTCCGGCTTATTAGACCAGATCTGATTTTACACAAGTTGTTAGAGAGCGCCACGATATTGAAGTGGCAGGGATCCCTACTACACGGATTGTCGGCCAAATAAACATCGGAGATTCATCATTACTATCGAAAACTGTTAAGAACATATGGCCAAAGAATTTAAAAGAAATGTTGCACTTAATCAAAGTATAAAACCTTATCGCCGTCCGGACATGACGAAATCATTTGTTTTTCCAAGGGTACGTTTAAAATAATACCTGAGTTTGTTTGACCATATCTAAGTTTGTGTGTGAAACATTTAAGCCGTATTGATTAGTTTAAGATTTCCCGAAAGTTACCGCGACTCCTACCAAGTCTCCAATCCTAATCCAACCAACGTTAAGGACTTCATTAGCATATATATATTCATTACCAGGTGTGCATCCATCCAAGATGGGAGTATTAACGTACGGTAATGGAAACCCGCTGAAAGATGAGCAGAGAACACGTGTTATATAAAAACACATGTCACGTAAAGCTATTGGAATAATCGGATTGCGCGTTGACGGCAAGTGGGACAAACATTCGTCGGACTGAAACAGTATGAAAGAGAGAGCTGATACATAGATGAGAAACATCTCTGAGAAAAAGATTTAGATTTGGTGACGTAGTAGAAGCAAAAAATTACGTGCGTAAGTGTATTTACAGAATAGCTAAATGATTAAATGATTTTGATTTTTTGATTTTTACCGGTGCTACATTTATCGTTATACACATGGATGTGATAGTGATCAAACCGGAATGATGAATACAATTGTAATGCGCTTTTTCTTCGACTTCACTACGGATTCATGATCTGTTAGAACATTACAGATTTTAGAAGATTATTAAAAATTGTAGGCGGCAAGGATTTCCTTTCAATCTGAGCTATATATCTGAGTAGATATTATATCTAAACGATATGCACTCAAGCAATAGTGATTACGGTTAATTATGCGCTCTCATAAAATTAAAAGTATTTCAAATGATAAAACCTCCATTATAATTATGGATATACATATAAAACACATCTATCAATCCGTATATGAGCGTGATGAAGTGAACACATTTCAATCATTCTCAATTATGAGGACAGGACCCTGCGGATCGCTGCCAATGGATTTAAGCCGCATAAACCACGGTGAATAAAATTGGAGGTACCAAACAGGCATACGTAGTGATTCATGTTTGTAACGTATTATGTTTATAACGTGCACACCAGCGCAACAGTCTACGTCCCGTCTGCGCTCGTTCCCCGGAGATAAGTACTCGTATATTTCAGCGAAGCGCCAGCCGCCCACGAGTGCTGTGCTTGTGGGAAATGAAAGGAAAATCTACTTACCCTTCCTTTCATTCAGTATCTGCATTTACATTTAATCTGCGTCCACACAACTACAGTGTCCTGTTTAATATGTGCAACATTTTCGATAGGTCAAGGCGTTTAAGGAGTTATTAGAATAGAAGATTTGCTTTCATAGATTTGATGGCGATTTTGTTAAATGGAAAGATAACAAATAAGAAAATTTTTGCCGGTCCATTAAATGTTTGTTTGCTTTTTAAGAGGAGGAGAGAAGAGGAGAGTATTTATTTCAGGCGACTAGATCGTAATACGTCTGTTACGTATTACCAACCTGCTTAGTATGAATCCTGTGAATATCGTAAGAAGCGTTCCAAGTCGATTTTTTGTCGTTGCAAAGCACTGGCACTGATTTCGAAGATGACTTTATAAGTTCATGAGCTACGGAAACCATATTTTGTTATTTTTAAGAAATTACACAGTCCACGTTGTAATTTGCGGCCTTGTCCAAGACCGGCAACAAATAAGTGCTACAGAACATGGCCATCATTATAATCTGCATAAAATGCAAATTATTACACTTTATTAAGTCTGGTGTTGATCGCGCCTCTTGGTAAAAGTAGAAAGATTCTACCAACTAATACCATACTAGGTGAATATGTTGACTGCATGTTATTATTATATCAAAATCGAGGAAGACGTATACGAATATCAAATGGATGCATTTCTTTTCAATTCAATTACACAGTATTTTATAGAGGCAGTCTGGCGCAGGTCTGCTTCTTGATTCGGCGCCGTTCAGCGTGAACTACTGCCAACACGTGGTTGTTACGAAAGCAGGAGTTCACACGTTTTGCGTTTTATTGCTCTCATAGTACGTGAGAATCGCACTCAAGAGGATTGTGGAATATGTTGAAGTTCATTCAGCTAAGCTCGACGTACTTTGTGTAGTGTTTAGCTCTAAGATTTACCTATTGAACCAACTTAGGTTTCGAATTTCGATTGATTGTCGATTAAAGGGTTTAAGTGTTTCAGCCTAATTTTATTTGGAGATATAAACAAAACATTGGAGTGGCCAGTCACTGTACTTTTGTATATCTAATATTATCCTACTCGTAAGTAATTGCTGTTTTTGTACTCTCTCGAAAGCCACTTACTGGCCAAGAACAAAGAACATCGATATATGTATATATTGAAAATGTGTTAAAACAACTGTTAATAGTTTAAACGATTACGTTCGCAGCTTAACGTATTGTATCATCGGAAGCCCGGAGGTACGCTCATCACCATAGACGAAGGGAGCCCATAAAATTTAATCTATTAGCGTTTATCATCTTTCATATTGTCGATACGATTAACCCAAACCGTTGTCTGGCTGGAAAGAAAGCGGGATTGTACCTTCGTAAAATCTACACACTTAATCAAAAAGATAAATATAACCCAAAGGTACTTTGAACCCGATAAAGTGAATGGCCTTTAGTCCGGATTTCTATAACGATTCCCGTCTTATTCGAGTCCCCGGGATGAGGATTCGTTTTAACCTTGGCCTTGAGTGTCGGGCCGCTAACCTCGCTCTGCCAAAAACCACTGGTTAACCCCGCAATTTACTTTTCAGTATTCAGATAGTTTAACACAGTTGAGCAACAAATTGGGACAATATAACCTTAAATTTTAATTTTACAAATTTCTATTTTATGTGATGTTCAAGTAAATCGCTAATTACGATACGATTATAAAGTATGCTCTAGGAATAGACATACGTAATTTTATCTCTTATTCGACGTGTCGCCCTAATCGATATCTATGTGATCATCTACTGAGTTAAATCTCACCAATAGTTTACTGTTAGGTTTATTTTTACTTGGAAATAGATTTGTCGCGTAGCTCACTACTAATATAACAATGTATCGATTCATTATTACAACTGCTGTATAATTAACACTGACCGATTGATCTCTCATGCAAGATTTGAAGTTATATTTATACCAAATACCTATCAGTGGTGGTGTAATTAAGTTAATTAATTCTATAGTTAAATATATTGCAGAACAATGTTTATCAGGCAATCTAATTATATTACATAGTGCGTATATAATCTCGTATTCCAGACTGTAGGAGAGTCACAAGTCCTGAAAATGAACTTTATATCGGACATTTGGTCGTTGAACGTTCTTGAACCCGACAATCAATCCGATCCCAAGTTGTTTACAAACACACTGACTTCACCGCGTTTTGTTCAAACCCCCGGGACCGGCGCAAGATCCTTTAACCTTGGCCTTGTGCGTCACAACTGCCGGGACGCTCACCTCGCCGGAAAATCAGCTTTCACCCACAATCCGCGACGAGGGATCGCACGGCTTGGCGCTTTCTACGATTTAATGATAATACATGTACTGTCGGGATAAACATGCTCGTTTGGTAAGCTTTAAATAGTTTTATTCAATGTAAGTGTTACTGCTTTTGATCAATGATAATGCATAATGATGTAAAAGATATAAATATTCGTACTTTTTTCTTTAAAATATGCAGTAGATAAATATCATGTGATATATCTGTAACTTGTTTCATGTTTGTGTTACTGACCTAGCGCAATGCAAGATACGTGGATGGGACTGGCCGTTTACAATGGTCATAGTCAAAAAGATTTCTGTCGGTCATAGACCTCTAACCTATCAATATCTATCAGGGATCAGTATTTTAGGTCGTCAGAACCACATTTTGCACACATTTAGTGCTAAATTAGGAGATTACGATCTGTTAAAATGTTTTGCTCTGTTTAATCTATTTCCGAAGAAAGTTGCAGTTTGTATACACAGTAAGCAATTTTTTAATTTATTGCCAAATAAATTATGTACATGTTTAATTACTGAATATCAGAGACATATCGATTTAAACTAGTTCGAGAACTCGACGGCGCAAATGCAAGTTGCAGCTCTGAGTATTGATCAGTCCCCAATACCTTCCGTAACACAGCTCTAGTGCTTAAGTTTTGCCTATTTGATTTGAGCCGTTTTATTTTTACATATATAGGCAAACCAAATAGTTCTTAAAATGTTGATAAAATTCAATAAATAATGCGTGAAAATAAGACCATTTCCTGTCGTAGAATAATAATATTATAGACATGTTTTGGGTGTGATTTCCAAAAACTTTAGACATTACAGTTACCAAATATAATCTGTATAAAGCTGCATTAGTAAAATAATAATATTTAGTATTAAAATAGTATTTTTTAAATTATAAACACATTGATGACGTTATGTCTTTTTTAAAATTTACAAAGGGTGGTAATCTTCTTACGCAAATTGTTGTTTTTTAAATTCATCTCGCTTTTGTCTCACTCTATCCCAAAGAGGTGTGATCAAGTCTATGATCAATCGAATGTGACTTAATCGGCTGCCAAAAGCCTGTGACGTGTTCTAGTGATAACAATTGTAATTAATGTCCATCTACCGAATATGCCAAAGTTGCTTCACTACATACTTCCCACAACACTTTGGTTAATTCACATACTTTTTATAAAATCTGACGAACTTCATTCGAGTACTTGACTTTAAATCGTGTACAATGTATTTTATTGAAATGTACGTTAAATTTCGAAATTGTGTTAATCTATTATTTGTTTCAATGAACAAAAATGTACTGTCGAAATCATCATCAAACACTCAGGTGTTGTTTTACACTCAGGTAATGTTCCCAGAACGAAACTAATCCGGCCTTCGTCAGACCGGTCTACCCCGGAATTAATTTTTCTCTTTCTGAACGGAGTCTCAAAGTCAGTAGTAGGACAGAAGATGTAGTATGAACGCTCCTATTTTATTAGCACTAGAGTGATATTTATAAAGGGAGTGATGCAGACGGCGCGTGGCGCTTCCTGTCGCGGCAGACGGCGCGGCGCGGCGGCGGGCGGTGCGACATCTCACTATGGCTTATTTTAATGCATTTATCCTGTCGCATATTTCCTCGTTCTTATTCATTCGATAATGAGTTTTACGATTTTTTTATACAATGTAATCTGTTACTACATTAAACTGTGTCGATTGGGAGAAGCACTACAATTATGAATTTTTTAAAACAATCGATAATTTATAAGAACGTTACGGTGACAGTAACTAATATTTGGCTTTAGTTAAATTTTACGCATCTTTAACTCAGTTGGTCGCCACCCTGATAGTGGAGTTGAGTGTCTTGGGTCGGTTCGCGGCCGACAAAAATAATTGTTTCACAGTTAAATGTTTGATCTTGAGTTGTTGTTAAAGAAGTCGTATTTGTGTATAATTCGTAGTGAGACGTCTCGTATACAAGTATACGTGTCGGGATATGAACATTTTAGCGCTATTTGCAAAATTTCATAAGCGCTGTCGTACTTTTGACAGCCGACATCCAGGTCGGAGTTGTGGCGACAATATGAGTATCCAATACAGGGATTAATCATTAAACTCAAAATTATCTACGTATATATGCATAACAAGGTAGAACACTCATGAGCCAGTCACAATTTTTCTACGACATCCATGCCCTGGAGTCGACGACTAACAATTGGAAGTCATTTATATTATTAGTCGTTTTTACTAAAGCGTTTAGAAAATGTACCTGAAGACTACGTAGACACTGAATTTAGTGCGAAATTCGTTTCAACGCTTTCTCTTACATCATTGTTCCGTGGTATCCCTCCATGTTGGGTTATGAATGAGGCTTCCACAGTTCCTTTTTTTGCACCACAACGTACACGATGCAGCGAGCGGGAGAGCGGCTAATTGCAGTTGATATGACTCGTAAAGTCAATTAAACTTCTCGTGAAAATTCGCGGAATTAAAATTTACGTCCGCCAGTAAAAGCTGTATCTCGCTGTAGACAGCGCTTTTACGACGCACGGGGATATGCTATTAATATTTTGTTTGATCGAACATTTTAGCGCTACATACTACGGATAGTATCGTGTTTTAGTGCCTACATAAAATTTAATATGGTCAATGTAGACATTTAGGAATACGTTTATTTTTTAATTTCGAATTTTCTTTTAGTTCTTATAATACATAGGTCACACTAAAAGCTTCCGGAATGGGCCATTTACATAAACAATTCATTATTATTATATTATTATTTCATCAGATCGTTAATTGTTTTTACAATGTGGCGTCATTTTAAAAATTGCGTAATTGCAATAAAATGGATTTAACTCGGGAAAATTTTTGTTGTATGATTTTTTACGATTTTAAGTGTAATATGACAGCTCAGCGGAGCCTCGTTCGGTTTCCGTCTGCTTTTGGCGCAGAAGCATCATTAGTGAAGGTCGTCCGTGCACCGCTGTGAACCACAAAAACATTGATGCTGTGCGCCGTATGATGGAAACAGGCATGTCACCTACCACGAGATCCGGACATCCTTGGACTTAGGAATGAGTAAAATACAGGCAATCCTACACAAACATTTGGGTGTGAAAAAGCTGCGTACTCGATGGATCCCACACAATTTGACTGATGCTCAAAAAAGGGACCGCATCACTTGGTGCCATGCTATGCTTGCCAGATACAACGAAGGGCCTTCAAATTTGGTGTGGGACAAATTCAAATTTGGTGTAACAGATGACAAAACATGGATTTATAGCTACGATCCCAAAACAAAGCAGCAATCGAGCGTATGGGTCTTTCGAGATGACCCGAAACCAACTAAAGTGGCGCGCGTGAAAAGTGCCTCGAAGTAGATGATTGCTGCTTTTTTTAATAAAACTGGACGCGTGGCGACTGTAGCTTTAGAAAATCGTCGTAACGTGAATAGTGACTGGTACACGTCCATTTATTTACCGGAAATTATTGACAAACTCCGTGAAAATAACGGGAAGCGCCGTATCATCTTGCACCATGATACTGCAAGTTCCCACACGGCCAGACAGACAAATGAGTTTTTCAAGGCGAAAAACGTACAACTTATGAGTCATCCAGCATACAGTCCTGACTTGACACTGTGTGACTTTTTTCTGTTCCCAAACACCAAGAATAAATTACGCGATCAACGGTTTTCATCACCAGAAGAGGCTGTCGAAGAGTATGAAAAACATGTATCTGACGTCACCACGGAGGAGTGGCACAAATGTTTTCAAAATTGGTTTAATCGTATTGGTTTAATTTTGAGAAACAATAAATTAATTATTGACCATTAATACTATTTTTTTATTATTGTCTCCGGAAACTTTTAGTGCGCCCCACGTATCTATCGATTTTAGGAAACCTTTTTTCTTTCGATTTATGATTAGAATTATAGCATGAATATTTATAATACCTTATGAAGTTTACATCCACAGTTAAGAATTAAAGACAAAGAATTATGAACAGCAAGCTGAACCTTTGTAATCATCCCTGGCCCTTATATTTCTGTTTATATTTCTCTGTATACTATACATACATTATGAAATAAATAAATTAAATGAAAGAAAATTTATAATAATACCTATTATTAATAACTGATTCTATACAAAATGTGAATATACCTATTGTATAATTAACTAAAATCAGGACGCCTCTCGTTTTTACACAAGAATCGATAGTAAATGTATTAGAGAAATTTGTAAACTCCTCTGTTACAAAAATTAAACAAAAGTATTTAGATGCTGAACAATTTGTTGATATGATATAATTTTCATTAAAGCTTTTACATACATAATCAATGCATTATAATTTTTTCCTAGAAAAGAAGTGCTTGTATAATAATTTGTACAATTTTAGTTAGTTTAATATTAGAGGCAAGTAGCTAACAGCCGTAGGCTGTAAAGTGAATTCTGCCCCGGGCAAGGTGGAAACGCGCAAAATTAAAATTTACGTTGCCAGTAAAAGCTCTGTATAGAGATGCTACGGATACGATGCTCGTTTTACGGCGTATAACGTATTAATTATTCGTCGATCCAAGATTTTAGTGTTTTTGTGAGGTGCGCTAGTAAATAAATTTATTAAAATGGTGAAAAAGTCATTCTTAGAATCATGAAATTGTAGACCTTGTAGTAGGTATTTCTTACAAAGTAAAAACTACTTCAGTTTTGTGTTAGACCGCAGAATAGATAATACTGTTCAAAATATGATAACATAATTCATACCATCCGACCCAGCCATTACAAGCCAACTGCGGCACAAAGGTAAGGTCTCTTCCCGCAACTCTCTGGGGGACTACTCAGAGCCTTCGGACAGTATACTTTTGTAACATATAATTTTAAACTTATACCAGTGTGGACAAATTTAAGAGAAAAGACTCACGATTTTTGTATTTTTATCGATAATTCAGCCAAATTTCATGCAGCATGGTCATGTCGAGACTGAATGTAAATATCCGTTACGGTTAAAATAATTAAAAAAAAAGATATACTGTTGTCTCTGAACAAGCCTGTGTGAATTCTTTAAGAAGAGATCGATTGAAAGATCAACTCGAGATCCGGAAGTTTTTTATTTTTTCATTAAAATCGAATGCGTGACATTTACTTTATAGAATTTTTCTTATCTTCTTCTCATTTCCTGGCCGACAACGCATCAGTGATACCACTGGTTTTGCTGATATCCATGGGCGACGGTGACCAATTACCATCAGTTGGCTCGTCTGCTCGTTTGTCGGCTATTAACATAAAAAAAAAGAAGTGGTAATAAGTTTTTTGGTACTAATTATTGGACCGTGGTCCAAGTTGTGAAACATTAATCACAAACAAATGAAAACTAACAATATACCGTCCAATACCTAGATATCTATGCATTAATATTTGTTTAAAATATGAATGACATCCGTTTTATTACAACGCGGAACAGGACCCTTTTGAAAAGTGAAAATTTATAGCGTTCAACGGACGCCAAAAATTCCAATTATCTCGCGTGGAGCTGTCAGTGGCTGTGCAGGGAAATACTATCGATTTTCACTTTTTACACGGACAGTACTTCTACAGGCGTTCGTCTGGTTTGTTTAAAAATAACCCGCGATACTGCCGTGACTACCGTGACTCACCGCGCTTTGCATTATATTGAACATATCTTTATCTTAATAACTAACCCGGTATAATAACAAAGAATGTTCTTGGTTATACAATAAGCAATTATGTAGACGGGACAATGGATACGTGATTGACTTATTATGTATAAACAAATTAAACGATATCTATTATGTAGGACGCAACCCATTATGCGTACAGGTCGGTCTGGCCACGATTATACCCTACGGGCCAGTTTATTTCAAAGTTTTAACATATAACTTTAGGAATTACATCGTCGCGACTAACAGCACGCAACACAGGAGCTTAGTAGTTACTTTCTGCTGAATATAACATATTTACTCTAATATTTTGGCTACGTTAACAGTGTAGATAACCTACTCACTAATTTTAACATTCGATCCTACGTTTATGTAGGTTTATTATGTTTGTTTTTATCATAAACCTAGTAACCTTGCACTAGTAAGATTACTTCGGCGATAAAACCTGTGAAAGAACAACCGAGCTCGGTCATTTTTTCTCTTTTATTTAGTTTCATTTCACAAACGGGCTGGCGAACTGGTCGCGTGCGAACCACGTGTTTTTATTTACCACACTATCAGCGGAGCCGGTATAACGCACGATTGGCGACTTCTCAATGAACGAGGCTTGCCGAGAGTGACCTAAATTTTTATTCGCCACGCGTATGTAGGTAGCAATATCGTCACAACGTATGACAACAGCACGCTACCGGGACGAATGCCCCATGCCACGCGAGAATCTATTTTTTAAATTTAGAACGCTATCAACATGTTTAAGCGGCCATTATTGTTTCGCTGCGTTCATAATCAGTAGCGTATTTTTTAAATAAGGTGGCCTTGAATTGTATCTTTTTAGTTTAAGTATTACTAGTATTTTTTAACTGGCAGCACATGTTTATAGAATTATAATGTCGTTTTTGATAATGTAGACTTAAACCAAATTAATAAATGACCATATTGCGCGATATACGATCCGAAAACGAGGACGTCAGATAAGTTTTATCTATGGTCGTACAATCCATATTTACTATGTTATGTAAACTTTACATCGCGATAACGCCAGATAAGAATGTCTATGAATCAGGACCGACGGAATTTAACTTTAAATGTTGATAAGAAAATAGTTTTATATTATTAGAGTCATATTTGTGCACTTTTATCTTATCTGTCCTTTCATAGAAATGTACAAAACTACTGGTTATAATAATTATTATTTTTCTATTCATAGAAACAATAATACTAAGTAATGCAATCGTGAAATTTATTTATGTCCCAAATTTTGTGATAACATAAATTGAAAACCATTACATTTTAAATCAGTATGGTCACACAGTCCAATTTGCATGGTAATATTTTGTGACCTGAACCGGATTTGCACTAACTTAATGTTAGATACTGTAAATATATAAAATATCCCTAAGGTTATAAATTATAATTGACGTCATTTATTATGTATGTATGAAACTGATAAATACATTTTTGGACAGCTAAATTTATTTAAAAAAAAACTAGCTGTGCCCGCGACTTCACCCGCGTGGAATTTAACGAAAAAGTTATTTAGTAGAAATAAAAGTAGCCTAAGTACTCCTTATTACATCAGGTACTTGCCAGTGAAAGTCCCGTTAAAATCGGTCCAGCCGTTTCAGAGATTAGCCGGAACAAACAGACAGATAGACAAACAAAAATTGTAAAAAATATTATTTCGGTATATGTACCGTATATACATTCATGTGCATGTAGGAAAAAGCGGTTATTTTAATATTATAAACAGACACTCCAATTTTATTTATTAGTATAGATAAACTTTAAAAAAGATCTGAATTGTTTATCAAAATGGACACTGATTTACTTGAGTTTAATTTGTATATTTTTTGTTAGTATTGATGTGTTGTAATGGTTCATGCTTTGTTTTGTAATTTCACTTTATTAACATTATAAATAGCTTAATTTTTATGTATTGATTAAATTTTGAGTACTTTAAAGGACCTTCACGATGGCAGTTATCTGCACAAGGTATACCTACCTACATTCATGTAGTACCAGGTACACAAAGTCGAAGAAGGACAAATGATTTTACTGCGCGTCAACATGATTCATGAATGATGTAATTTTTAATGAGATGTGTAATCATACGCTCTAATAATTTTTATGAAACTCATATGTTATACAGTGAATTATTAATTCAATTATCAGTTCATCGAATTGTAATATTATAATAGGTACACAGCAAAAATACTGAGCATTTTTAAGGTTTTTCTTCACTTAACACACAAAAATGCGTTCTAATAGCTCTGAAGTATATATTGTCATAACATTGTTTTTGCTCTCAATTCAATAGCACAAGTCATAGCTATTCCACTGGAGGGTTTGGGACACGTCGCACGCTAAGAGGTTTCCAGTTTATAGTTTACCATGATGCTCAAGTGTAGATTTTCAGATTTCACACACCTTTGAGAGTATTATGGAGAACATTGAGGTACTCAAATATCCTTACGATATCTTTTACCTGAGCCGGTGATAAATTATTTCTAATAACTTTGAAAAATTAGAGGTGCGTATAGGATTAAAAATGGCGTCCCCGTTCAAGACCTACATTCAAATGAGACTATAATTGGTACTACAGTACAGTATAGTATTATCTTGACGTGATAATATGAAAATGTTTACCTTACAATTATGTTATCACCACTTTCCAATTTACAGTATTTGTCAAGATGAAACATCCTCTAATACGTAGATTATAACGGTGTATTTTTATTTAAAAAAAATGTATAAGCTTATATTAAAATAGATCAATTATACATAAATTTTCAAGATATCTTTTGTGAATTTGGTAGTAGAGTATCATATAATTTCTGTAACATGATACTGTTTATATCTAGTGTAATCTCTATCATGTGAGTTCAACAACGATTTAGCTAAGAGTTCTTTGTTAGCAATAACGTATAATTCTACGTTATGGGGTTCCGAGGAACTAAATAATGGGGTAAAGAGAATTTCTCGCAGAAATCTATTTTAAAGCCAGTGTCTACGGCAATTTGCTAGGACGAGATTGCATCGGTGCGGCATAGGTAACCGGAACGCCCACCAATTAATCTTTTAGAATAAAAAATCTCTCGTACAATAAATAATACCCTTACTACATATATAGGTTGTAGGTATTTTGTATCACAAAAGGTTTTTAAGGAATCGAAAAGGTACAAGTATTATTTATTACGCACCTGCATATTAGCACCTACATTCTTATCGATCAGCAGTTACCTCTACCAGACAACCTTTGGTCAGAAATGCATAAGATTGAAATAAACGATGCTGCAGTGCATATACAAATGTTCATATAATTATGCATAAATTATACAATAAAATAATTACAACATCCATACATGTAAAATGATATGCGTTCAATGAATCTGCTACCTACAAAAAAGAACCTTGACAGGAAAAAATATTAGGAAATTATTAATAACAAATATGTCATCTCGTATGATGTCGAATAATTGGTTGAGGAAAAATTAAAGTAAAACCACCTATTATGATACTAACAACCGGGCCCGGCTTGATAGAGGTAGGCGACGGAAATTAAATGTTTCAGACTTAACGATTTTTCCAATTGTATTTGTCAACATAACGTCGGCCAGATTACACAAAAGTTTCATAAATTCTACACCAAAACCTTTAGACATTAATCACTCTTTACATGTAAAAGTAGGTTGAAAGTTCGTATAACAGTTTTTGAGATTATTATATTAAGACAGAGATTTTATTGTATATTATGATGTAATGATTGTTATTGAGGAAATAAAAACAAAATAATAGAGCTCAAGGTGAAGTATTTATATGTGCCAACATATTTCCGGTTTGATTACGATTAACGTACAGGAAATTATGTAACACGGCCACAGGTTTTGACTTGAGATGGAAATATCGTATGGTTAACATGGGTTGTCGCATCCAAACTTATTTCTGCTACTTGTAGATGAGATTTGAGGCAGACAGAGAGAGAGAGAGAAGAGACAGAATTTCATCTCTCAGTTATATACGTTTTACACACTCGCGCACTATTACTAAATATACGACAGAGATTCCAATATTGCCCTCAAGAGAAACAATACCTCAGCGGCGATCTTTACAGAGGTGGAGGTAAATGTTGTGATTGAAAATCGTATAAATGACTTATATTTACCGGAACGATTTATATTATTGTTACGAAAGACTATAAAAATAATAATAACCAAGGTTAAATTAATTGTTTTTTAAAGATAAAATGAATAACCCCATACCTTAAAACATGATTTATCATTGAGAATGAGATGATTTTTTTAAATAAATATCAGTTTTATGATTCTCCCACCATGTAGATTTCAAACTTTCATCAGGTCGATTTATATATTCAGTATAATAATTTTGAAATTAAACCATTTTATCTAAAATCATCAAAATCCATTTCATACTTTTGCATGATACTTGAACAAGCACACAAAAAGAAATATCAGCCAAGCGAGAAATTTCCATAATATTTCAATACCAGTATTTTAATGAATAGCCCGATTAATAAATTGCTTAAATTTTTATATTTCTTGTTAACAGTTGTTTTACATACTTCGCTGCTTTGCAGCTTAAATATATTTTTGTAATTTTATTAATACAATTTTTTGAAATTCACGTCAAGGCTTTTTATATATTCATGAATAAAATTTTTGATTCATAATATCTATAAAATTTCAATAAAACTATTATATTTATAGTTTTAATTTAGAAACAATACAAAAGACGTCAATCAAAAGATCTCACGACGCGACGTATCGCTCTACATCCATCCATTCTCGCGTCCCGCGCGGAGTAATGACCTTTACAATCTCTACGCGATTTGCCGCCATTCAACAAATTGTTACTATTATTTTTCTACTTTTTAGTCATTGTCTATCGAATATTATATTTTCTTTTTATATTAAATAAAAAAATTACACCAACCTGTGTAAATTTTTAGGTGTCCGAAAATCCAAGAGCTGGCTGAACACAAATAAAAAAAATTAATGTAAAATGCACAACACACGCGGCGTTCGAAGTCTAAATTTGCGCGGGAAGCGTACGGATAGTGATGTATGTGATATACGTTTGGGAATCGATTGTACCGTGAATCGGTGATTACGTAAAGCGCGTGGTGAACCGGCGTCGTCGCACGTGACTGGCGGCCGTGTGACGGACGGAGCCCGCAGCGCCCGCCCCCACCGCCCCGCTACACACACACACGTACACCAGACGTTTGATAAACAAATTACAAATTTGAGATACCTATAGCAAGCTCCAGCATTAATAGCCTGTTACACAATGTGTTAATAGCTCGGATAAGTCTTTAATAATATTTTACTGTCGTTTACAATTTTACGAAAATATACATTTCGATTAAAAGTATTACTGACAAATGACTGACTTTGTAAAACATGTTTTTGTTGGAATCGAAACTTGTTTTGAATGTTATGACGTTGATATATTTATTAAAATTTTGCAGAAATCACAAGTACAACACAATTACATAGTAGGCATCCAAAGAACATGTTATTATTTTTCAAAATGTATATTGCCATTGCAAAGCTTACGGACGATTGTGGTGCGCGTAACAAAGTTTCTACTTGTTTATTTATCAACCGAAGCTTCCCAAGTAAAGTTAGTGTTAAAAAATTTAATATCGGGATAGCGGAAGCAATTCAAAGAATCCAATCAAAGTGAGCCAGACTATCCGATACAGACGGACGGGAGGACGGGCCGGAGTCGGGCGGCCGCGGGCACGGAGTACGTAGCGCGAGCCTCCGATTCCCCGTCTTTCTTTCACGTCGCTCAGCGCGTGCTTTGTCCTTGTCTACGTCGGGACGAGACGCGTACCTCACTACACCGTACACAAGCAGACGCGATTGATATGCCGTTGTTGTGTATGCATTTAAAGCGTTCTAGATATCGAGTCGGACATATTGAAAATTGAGGCTTCCCCTTGTATCGAATCGATACAAAAACTAATTGAGATTGAATGATAGATGCTTTTATTATCTTATTTCGGTGAGATAATAAAAATTAGTAGAATTTATTTACGATACTGTATTTCAGAAAATAGTATTCATTGCTTTATAGGGGCTAGATTAGTGAGGGTTGAAATCGATTCAGTTACATTAGTTAGCTAGCCACGTTGGTCGCGACTTGATAAATGGCTCGCCAGCGGAACCGATGGCCTGGTCAATAATTAAACAGTTTTATGTGTAACGTCTTTATAACTACAGTTCTATAAGGCGGTAAACTGTACATTTTGTACCATTGGACTGAACTTTGCAAGGCATTGCCGTGTTTTTTTTTCACTATTACTATTTCGGCCTTCAATCAACTGCTGTCGTAACCAGCGTATGCATCTTTATACAAATGTTATAAGTCTGAGTACTCCAATCGTCTTTCACTGATTTCCACTATATATTCATGGAAGGCCTGCCTTCTTTAGGTGGTCGGCCCATCGGACCAGATGGTATTCAACATTACATCTGCCATATTCAAATTGGATTTCAGCTTGTCTATGAATCATCGTTCCGAATCAAATTTCTTTGACGAGTATGACCTTATTTCATTCAGAAGTACAATTCATTTAGAAGTAGTATGACCTCTGACACTCAAATAAACTTTATGGATGTGAGGGAGTCCATACATCTTTGAGTGCAATCTAATTGCTCTTGCTCGTGCACCCTCCTGAGCAACGAATGTGGCGAAAGCTCCAAGCTCCTCCAGTTGGAGGTTTGGTCCTGTACCATTCAGATTAATCTCGACACTACTGATGCATAGTTGAAGGGTTCTTTATTTGCCTGGCTAGCTACCAACCTCCTACCATCGATCATCTAGTGTTTCAGTTCAGTCAGAGAGCCAACTGTACACCGGCTTCCTTCTTAGCCTTCAACGAGTTCACTTTTAACATAAGAAAATATATTTACATATATAAAAAAAAAAAAACATTTCGTTTCCGTTAATGAAGCAATTAAACGTAAACAATTCCGCTCGTAGCCGCGTAGCAGTTCGTAGAGCCGTTCCGCTACACCGCGGTCTTATGCAAAAGAGACCAATATTTCATCGCTCCTCCGTCTATTGCAGCCGGCATTATCATAACAGTCGCTCCCACTACGTACCGCCGAGCGCTGTGTGCACATTGCATCGAACATCGTCTGCGTACAAGTTCGTCGACCGCATTTGAATTTGTAGGACGATTTGTCCGATGAAAAATAGATCGACGTCTTTTGATCACGTAACACGTTGTCTACGAATTAAGTAGGATACGTTCTGGAATACGAACACGTGGAATACAGACGTTGATTATTTAACATATACATACATATATTGTGAATCCCTAAACAGGATTTAATGTTGATGAAAATAAAAAAAAAGTGGATTTTGACCAGACTCTCGGTTTCACTTAAATCTTTGTTTTTGGGTCATAGTTTTTGTGCCCTTAGTAAATTCATGTTATCTGTGACAGAGAAATACTAATGATTGTAATTATTAAAAATAGCATATTATTTAAAACAAAAACTATCACAAAGTGTACATTATCTATTAGACACATTAAAATCACTTATTATTGAATTCACTTTACCAAATGTTAGACAAGTGCCATCTCATGTTGTTTTAAATAAGGAAGTGCTTGAACTAGTGAATTCTACCACATTTCTTGGAATCACTATAGACTCACGATTACAATGGAGTCCTCATATTGAAATGTTGTCAGGGAAACTTAGCTCTGCTGCCTACGCTGTTAAGAAAGTCAGGCTCTTAACGGACGTAGAAACAGCAAGATTAGTTTATTTTAGCTATTTTCACAGTGTGATGTTTTATGGTCTGTTGTTGTGGGGCTCAACTGCAGATATTAAGTCGATTTGTATATTACAGAAAAGAGCAGTACGCGAAATTTACAACCTCAGACCTAGGGATTCCCTTAGAGATTGATATATTAACTGTAGCATCACAATATATTTTAGATAATAGTACGTTAAAAAATACTCTGATAGTTTTCTTAGGAAGAGCAATGTTCACAGTATTAATACTATGAATAAGGCTAAGCTAATTGTTTCAAATTTCAGTCTAAGCAAAACTGGTGGCTCTTTCATGGGTAGATGTGTAAATATTTAAAATAAAATTCCGTTAAAATTGACAGAAATGCCATATTGTAAATAAAAAACTCACGTCAAAGACAGAAAGGTTATTAAAGGTTATTACAAACTTGATGATTACTTTCACGATAAGGCTGCTGGACACGAGTTTAATATTAAGCCAGTTTAAGTGCGTTCTGTAACTGAGTAGGAAAATCTCCTCGGGAGTTTCTTGCCGCTTTTTCTTCCGAGAGCACTCACGGTAGGGATTTGTTGAAGCGATGGTGTAGTTTGACGTTTGAAAAGTGTTTGTAAAAACCAACTTCGAATAAAATATCATTTCATGGCATTTCATATACTCTGTTCGGGGTGATCTCTAAAACTTTAATGAAAATTTTATAGTTTATTCATCGTGTAATAAGTCATGATCAGCAAGTAAAGTTTCAACGTCATTTTCATATTAGTTTATTTCGTAATAAATATCTAATGAGTATTTATTGCCAACAATGATGTAATCTAAAACCCGTCATCTGTTTTCATAGCAAAAAAGAAATGCGTTCTTTAGTGTGAAAATGTTTTCTGGCTTAGCGTCAAGCGGACTCGTTCCGTTTATTTTTATTTCAAGGCCAGGGACGGATGGATTGTCGTTGTTACGGTATTATAAAGTATACAAGTCTCCAGAATGCGAATGTTTTTGTACGGCATGTGACGTACTGTGCACGTCTTTGTCGAAACAAAAACCGAGGTCTTTGACAATGATTATAAATCTTTGTTACGATAAAAGATGTGGGCTTTGCAGCTCGTTCAAACTTTCCAAATTATATGAAAGATTAATTTCATTTCATTCCGTCTCGTAATCCGTGATCGTTACTCGAATTATTATTTGATGTTATTTGTTTTTTATTTTCCTATTATGTTTTATTTATGTAGCGAAATATTAAGCTTCTCTTATTCTTTGTACATTAGTTATTCATAGCTTAATTGAATTTTAAACACGCGTATGGTGTTAGATGTTGAAATATTAAAAAAAACTGGGATTTTTTAAGTACAATTCTAATTGATGATATTTATATTATGTAAATTCCTTCGTTACATTATCATGTTTAAAATTTCTCAAGAATTTATTTGTACAAAATAACTGTAGTATACCTACAACCATTCTGTAAAAGTTCCCGTTATATTTTTATCTTTTAAGCTTTTATAAAAAGGATAATAAAAAAATAAATTACAGGGCAAAAGTAAAGACTTGTTACATTTTCGAAGCACTTCATAAGTTCTGGTTGCTAATATGGTTCGACAACATTTCTATTAATTTTAGTTTCGAAAGTCGTTAATAGAGGGCGACTGCAACCTCAATTTCTGCATATTATTCAGCTGAATTTGCAATTAGCGAAGGTATTTGAGCAGTACGAGAGCGAGCGAGACAGCAACACTCCACTCGATATTATATTGAACAAGTTTATAACTACGTGTATTAGACGAACGAGATCGTACAACGTTTTCTCATTTTCCGAGACGAAACTTTTCTAATATTATAGTTTCATTCATATTGTCGGTAGTTTCGCAGAGTTTTCTTTCGTGGAAAATGAAAGACTATTTCCATAACTATTATTTCGCTTTTATTGCTTCGCCAGTTTCTTTTGCTTCAAATAGATTTGTTAAAGTTAGAAGTTTTCTACTTTATCGCTCGGAAATAATGTTTGTTCTTCGAAAGTGTTAAGCTATACTATTGTTTATAGAGCAAAATATCGCGTCTCGACAATACTTTCCTTGCTGTATCGAATGTTTAATCTTGAGCAAATAGTTATTACTTCGTATATCGCATTCACGACATGTTTTATAAGAATTTAATTGCAACTAGTAGCGATTATTAAAAACAGAGTTTAAATTATAGCACAGCAACGCCATCTTGCGGGGCAAATCATAATTATTTAAATCAACATGGCCGCTCTATGATTACAGTGATTATAGCCGTTATTTTGATTACTATTGTCTAGTTAAGACATATACTTCCGAGAGTTCTGGATTTATTCTTTATTTTATTACTAATAAACGTTTGCAAACCTAGCTATGTAATATATGAATTTAAGGTTTGGCTTTATGTGTGATGTATAAATATAATTTCAAATTCAAATTTGTTAAATGTATTCACGCAGGTATCATGGTGAAATGGCGAACGTAGTTTTTGCTGCTAGACTAAACGTTAATAGCAATAAAAATGCACTTACATTGTAGTGAAGAACAAACGTTGTGAGAAAAAATGGAACACAATATATGCAGTGTTTCGTCAACATGGCAAGTATCTTTTCGCACGATCGATTCACAAAAGAACGTGCATATGCAGTCCCGTATGTTATTATAACATTTATAGGTAATCAAGGTGATAACACAATTTTCAGAGAAAACAATAGACAGTTCTAAAGACGTGATATAAACAGCGGAATGAAGATTGAATTGAATGTAAATGTTGATTTTTAATTACGTAGAGCTCTGCAATTTATGCAGGGCGGCGTTTCAGTTTTCTGTGTAAACATCACGAGCAAGCTCAATTTGCGTTCGGAAATATGCATTTAACGGGAGGTCGTCAGACATCTATGAAAACATAGTTATAGAATAAATCATCGAAATAATAATATTATTTATCTTGCCTAAAAGAAAAACTGTTTTACATGTTTGTATAACTTAGAGACACTAATAAACAGAATTCCCACTTCATTTCTCGCTATAAACACGTCAGTGATGCCTTTGACATTTCAGATGTCGTTGGGCGGTGAGGAGCCCCTACCATCAACTGACCGGTCAATTAAATATAGAGATTGACACAAATAAATCCTAAGCAGAAAATTAAGAACTTTTTATTCAGTACAATATTCAGCTCAGATTGTTTGTAAAGGTAGCCGAGGGTAAGGTGGGAACAAGTTTAAATAGCTACGGAGGACAGTCTCGCTTAGGATACTACAGGCGACTTGAAAGTTTCATTAGAAAAAGTTCTTTTGTCGAGCTTAACTTTTGCTGACAATGGTTGTAATTAAAAGTTGTTGGGGCGGCAGAGGCTACCCGCGCAGCAAACCTGCTAACTTAGATAACCCTATTTCTTGGTTATATTGACAAGCAACAACACATGTTTAGTGACTTCTTGAGGTCTATTTATGTTTGAGTTTAACCGAATATCTGTAGCTCGTGGTACACTCCGCCGAGCAACAGACTAAACAATGTTAGCAAATCCCTTTCATAGAGGTCGATGTTCTATGTTACTTGTAGTTTAATCTTGTCGGTACTCATAATTGTAAAGGTTGTTCATTTGGTAAGCCATTATGGCAACTTTCTTTCAAAATTCAGCCGTGAAATGTTTTTACGTATTCTAGTAAGTATGTGCCAGTTAAAAGAAAACAGGTTCGTCGGACCCTTCCTAGCTGTAGTTCTAGTTATTTGAAATTTGATCTCAACATAACAAATCCGGGCCTGCCCGATAGTGGGCTATTAGTGAATTAAGTTCATGTTTCAAGGTGGTTTAAGTATGTGACCCGCGAAATTAAGTCTTTCTTTCGTTTTATTGTTAATATAAAATTTCGTTTCAAAATGATATATTTACTAATTAAATAGTCATAAAAGTTGTCAATCTATCTCTCCATAATTGTTGCTGGGGATTGCGCTGTTTTTATAAAAAAATATGGAATGAAGACCAAAAATAAAGGTGCAAAAAACCTCCTTAGTCAAATTCAATAGAAATCCAAGTATTGGATGTTGTCAATGCGTTTATTATGAAATTCAATATATTTTATATTAAACGCTTCTGTTGGATATTTCAATTTCGTAGCTCGAAGCTACGATCGACCGTGGCGAATGAAAATGCAGGTATTACAATAGGTACTTGTTTATATTGCAGACAATATTTCGGATTTACGAGCCTTATTACATACCTACTGGCATGTAATCAAACCTCGCTTCGCTTCGGGAAACTAAATTTTTATTTTCACAAATATTTTCGCACACGGGAAATGAAATCAGCTTCATTTTCATCAGGCTTATCATAATTTTTTTAAATGTCATACACCTGTTGTACAAAATTATATAAATAAAATATTTTCCTAATATCACTCTCCAATTCTGTTGCTTAGTTTCACAGTTTGTATTTTCTGAAATACTGATATAATGCTTTTGCTCGCGGGTACATTTGTCACTACTGTATTTTTAAATTCGGATTCAAACCATTTCACCCTCATTTATTTTTTTGACAACTAATAACAATCCTTTTATTTTTATTCTTTTACATATTTTAAAACAGTGCTTAAAGGCGAAACTTAATATATTTTACATTAGCAAACCGCGCTCGTTTAGCTCAATAAATCTAGGCCTTACGCATAGAAATTGCACCTGTATTGTTTTGACAGGGTTTTCTTCGTTCTATCAAGTAGAAATATATTAATATAAAACATTTTTATTTATGGACGGTTTGCAATAAAACAAACTTAATTATTACACAAAAATTATAACAACTATTGTTTTGGGTTGTATTGTGTTAATAAAGACAATAATAATAATAGTTAATAATAGTTTTTCCCATATATCCTTCACGAACAGGAAGCGATCAGTTATAATTTTATTATATGTATATATTATAACAAGTAGTTACTTATAAACATTTTCGAGGTAAGTTCATAATGCAAGACTTTCTATTTTATTTACGCTAATACACCTAACCCTATGTGGTGCATTAACCTATCTATTGGTAAGTATCGTATGAAAATCCGTGCCGTATTTATTGAGATTATCACATTCACACAGAGAGTTATCTATTTGTCTTATAATATGGTAAGCCTATGATCATCCCAAATAATGTACCTTTCAAATGGTAAAAGAAGTTTTCGAATTAGTGCCGTGGTTCCGAAGATTACACACAAACTCACAAAATCCGCACTTTCCTTTATAATATTATTATTACTTTGTTTATATTGAAAATTCTTGTATAAAATTGTTTTGTTTTCAGTTATACTAGTATGTATTGATACGTGTCACTGTCGGTGTGTCTATTCTGGTCAAGTAGAAGAAGGTAAGTTTAGACGTTTATTTACATTATTGTTCTTTAAAATTTACAACGTTCATTAAGTTAATATTCTAATTAAATTAATACTGATTTAATAACAATAAATTTCCGCAAAGTAATGCCTGATACTATCAACTACATCAAATCAGCTAGCAGAGCTGCAGAGGCTAGAAAGTGTTTGCGGATTGTTTCAAAGTAAATTAATACTAATTTAATAACAATGAATTTCCGCAAAGTAACGCGTGATACTATCAACTATATTAATATTCTAATTCATGTACCAAATATAATTTCACGAATTAATGACCACACGATACGGAAATTAAGCGCAGTGCGAGCGTTTGGATGGAAAGAAGGGAGACGGGTAGGGGGTGTAGACACCCCCGTCGGGCGGGGAGCTAGAATAGCAATCTAGGGAGCCTGAATTGTCTGGCCGGCTGAATGGAATATCTGCCTTTGCCGACTGCCCATCAAGCATACGAAAACGCATTAGGTTTAGTAGATGAGGCATAGAAATGCATAAGTAAATTTTGCTTGATTTACATGATCGTTTTGAAATTGGTTTTATTTAGGTATTTTAGGCGACTATAAATATTGTTGTTTGATATATGTGTGCGATTGATAACTTTGTAAATGGGACATGACGATCACACAGTAACTAGTCTAGCAATGTACTGCAATCATATTGTATTTAGAATTGTATGGTTTTAGGGTCAACGACACTTATTCATAGTTTATTAAGGAAGTATTGCATATGTCTTTACTTGGAGCCATAATATTGATAATTTGTTTATTATTAAGGTGTTTATTGATATATTACAGGGCTGTACATTCATTTTCGATGTCACTCTCGGAAAGAGCTGAAGATGTTAATCCCGCTACTCTTTGTCATGTTCATTCGTTAGGACTTTTAATTGATTGGGTTAAAGACGGGTTAAGAACAAAAAATAAGGGTTAAGGAACACTAAATAAACAAACATTCTTTTCAGTTCAAGTGTCTTAAACGGAAAATCTAAAATAAAAAATAACCAAATTTAAACATTAATAAAGAAATGTAACCTTTCATTAAGCGATCAATACTCGAGGAATCTAATAAGAATGCAAATGGATTCTGGAAGTACAAACATAATTCCATTATTAGCGGAGACGCCGGCGCGATATATTATCAAGTTAAAATTAAATTAATTCCGCACCGGCCCGCCTCTCTCCCTGATATATTGAGGATGTTTAATTAAAATATCTTTAAGTGATTTACGAGAGAAGCGATAATTGTCGGTTCAAGGCTGATTTATCGGACAACCGGTCGCGTCTAGGCGATACGGCGTGATGCATTGTATCTCACTTTAAGTTCAAGTAAACTATATATCGATCACAGAGATGATTAATATGCAATATCGATTTTTAAGACATCGAAAGGAGATAAAAGCTTTGTTAAATTTTAAATTGAACTGTTTTTACATTCACTATGTGGTGGCACACATCTAAAGGCTATGGTTTGTGTAAGGGAGGTACAGGCATGTTTCATATGACATCCCGGAGTCTAATTACATGTGTCCGAAGGGGTTTTCATTCCAGTGAGGCCGGGTTTCTTTCGAATATTTATCTCTTGATGCAAAACTATGTTTTGTAATCTCAACGAGTGACAATTTCATGCATCCATCTAAATGTGAAATATATATATATAATATATATTAAATATTTGATTAGTAGCGGCAGAACTTAATGTTGCACAATTTAGTTTCCTTTATTATTGAAAATAGTGTACAGTTTATAACTAAACCTCTCCATTTTTCTAGGTTTTAATCCTATTAGAAATTGACGCGTTCGCAAAGAAAGAAACGTAAACAACTTACATACCTAAGTATGGTTGGTGTCATCTACCGCCCGCATTTGGTCAGTGTAATATCTCACCCCTCTGATTCTGAGATTTGCGAGCTCGACAAACATATACATAGTTATAGACGGAAATGATAACGCAACTCATCACAGAATAATAAGGAGTGTTTAATAGCGAAGTGTTAAATTATATCTCTCTCAGATCTCTTTAAAGATATTGATATATTAACTGTAGCATCACAATATATTTTAGATAATATTATGTACGTTAAAAAATACTCTGATAGGTTTCTTAGGAAGAGTAATGTTCACAATATTAATACTAGGAATAAGGCTAAACTAATTGTTTCAAATTTCAGACTAAGCAAAACTGGTGGCTCTTTCATGGGTAGATCTGTAAATATTTATAATAAAATTCCATTAAAATTGTCAGAAATGCCCTATTGTAAATTTAAAAGCTCACGTCAAAGGCGTTCTTATGCAGAGAGGTTATTACAAACTTGATGATTACTTTCAGGATAAGACTGCTTGGACATGAGTTTAATATTAAGCCAGTTTAAGCGCGTTCTACAACTGTGAGTAGGAAAAACTCCTCGGGAGCTTCTTGCCGCTTCTTCTTCCGAGACCAATCACGGTAGGGATTTGTAAAAACCAAAAAAACAAACGGTGTTTGTAAAAACCAATTTCCAATAAAATATTATTTCATTTCATTCATTTCATATAAAGTAAGTTCAAAATAGAAATCATAACTGACGATAATTTAGAATGATACGCGTTATCTGAAACCATACAACTGCGGAAGCGAAACAATTTAATACAACTGTTAGGGTAACTACACATCACGGACGTGTCTCGAATATAACGCACTCAACAACCTTCGTTGTTTACTTACCCAAATAGCTTCGTCATTTGTCCATAATGTGCAATCGAAATACAATAACGCGATTTTACATTTACCATAACAACGATATATTCGCAGTTTGGTATAAAACTGGTTGATGACGACAACATCCAACTTTAAATTCTGAAATCTAGTTGAATAGTGGACAGAGATTCTATCTACCGAGCCAAGGTGGCCGAGTCCTGCTACTAAGGTCAGATATATTGAAATTGAATACTTGAATATTGTACGTTTTGAAATTTGAAATGTAGTAAGCAGTTCTATCTAAGCCTCAGTCCAAGCTACCCTCCTCGCTTTAGGTAGACCATGCTGATGGAACTAGGCAATTACATCAGAATCCGTTTTTGGAGATTACTGGCCTCTGTACGTATCACGCAGCTTGCCCCGAACGGTATGGTTGCATAGTCATAAGATTTTTTAACCGTCTGATGATAACATTTTTCCCTTTAAAATCAACCATGAAAAGTCTGAAACGTTACCACAGTAGAGAGACTTAACAAACAGGTTTCTCTTCCTTCTCGGTTCGCAGAGTTTTGGTCGCGTGTGGGCCCTTTGCTGATTGCCGGCCATTTGAAACAAGTCAAGTTCAAGTCAGTTTTTTCATTCTAGTTGTTTTGTTTATTCATTTATACAGTTTTGTCATTAGTATATTATGAATATAAACTTCGTTTATGACTATATTCACTATGGTGTCAGATCCTAAGTAGTCTGGCATCCGAGTACAATGAAATTTGAAACAAAACAATTTGGTACTTAGGAGGCTCTTCCCATACTAGATAATTATATAAAACAATATCATTTTTATCACAGGAATTCACCTACAATACGTATATATAGGAGTTTTATCGGCTAAATTCAATTTATTGCTGCTCCATCGTGCCCGGGATAGCAATTTCCACAGAAAATTAAATTTTCCGTTCACCCGGAAAAAGATGAAGCTCTCAAAACTAAGACGAGTATTTGCGTTTTACATTTAATGCCCTGAAATGTTTCTTGATGAATTAATGTTTTCAGAAGTCAACTTCAGAATTATAGTTTGTTCACTTGCAGGAAGTGTCAATATACTAGACAATTTTTTTTTCTTGTTATACAATCATTTACAGCTGCTGTAATATAAAGCATTTACAGCTTTTGTAATAAAACAGCTGTCGTAATAGATTAAAGCAGTTAAAGAGTGGTGTTACTCGTATGAATATCGATTTTAATCTCGGACATCAATGTTCGAATATTGCATACCTTGTATGATATTTTTTAAAGTTTCATTAAAGGAAAACATTGAAAAGAAACCAGTAGTAGATTTAATAATGTTCTCGAAATTTGTGTCAAATCTGCCAATTTGCACTCGGCTAGCTTGACTATCGCTTTAAATCTTCTCATTCTGAAAAAAGACAAATATAGAAAAGGTGGAGAAATTTACCTTTCAGTATCAAATAGAAGTGGCAACAGGCATACGGTTTTCCTATGTTCCCTGTTGACCGGACATATCCATGTCAATTTCGCAGCACATATTACCTTGTAGGCACTTTCAATTTTATTAATTATAAATCTATATTTTCTTCTAATGATAATCATACGTATCATAGGTATTAACGAGATATTGTATTAATTGTTTTTGCCAAGCTGGTATTGGGTTTGTAAAGCTCAGTTATGTTAAGTTATAATATATATATAAAGTAATATCGTTAGTTATTTAACTGCTCAGTGGATCTGACGATTTTGGAGACCACATATTACACGATATCAGCCTTATTGGAAGTGTTTCTTAAAGGTGAAATTTTCTGAATGTTAAATTTGACTTCTTCCATCAATGTTATTACCTGTATTTGTAGATTACTTATCTGTTTTGCATTTTTCTTCTAGTATCATCAAAATAGTATATTAATATAAGATATTAGAAAATATGATTCGGTCGATTCGGTCGATGCATCGATTTCAGTTACTTAATCAGTTACTGCAACTACGAATCAGTCTGCGAAGTTCGTCACTATTTCCGAAGACTCGCGAATTTCCTGCACAATAAATATTGAAATTCGAAACGGCCGTAAACGTATAGGACTTAAGTCCCGCGGAAGTATAATCTGGCTATAAAACAGATTTTAGAGCGTTTCCGTCGTAATCCACGATATATTAAAAGTCGTCAGTTAAGCCTCTTACCACATATACCCGGGCATAATACCGTTCGTAATTTATACGGTAAATGTACCGCTTAGAAAATACATTCGACGAATTGTTTCCAAGCGTTACGTGGAACATGTACACGAAACAAAAGTGAAAGATGTGTTTCTTTATTGAAATAACGAAGGACAAGGCCGCGTAAATGTTGGGTTTATAATTCATTATTTGCTATTGTGAAGTTTTTTATTGTTAAATAAATTATCATTTAACTGCTGATTTTTTTGCTAACAAGCCATATTAGACTAGACATTTTAGTTTGTCATAAGCTCGTAGCATGAACCCATATGATCACGAGCTCATATACGAGCCCTATAGTAGACCTATAAACGGATAAAACAACGTGGGTAAAACTGTACTTATCCCAGGGAAATCAGGAAAGTACATCGAAATTATCGATGCCAATTATACGTACACATAGCTGTGAAAACTTTTAGTATATTTGTCTGGAAATGTATGTAACAACACATGCGTGATCATCTCCTATAAGATGAGGTGAATAAGGCGAGCAGCTGTGCGACGCTTAGAAAGATGTGGAAATCACTCACTGACTAGCAGAAACCTTAACCGATCTTTATTGTGATGTTCAGAATTTTTATGATTTCATTATGATGTCAGAGATCATTGTACGTTTCATTGCGAAGGATGTCATTGTGGTCAACATTTACAAATAAGCAATTCCTACTATTAGCATACACTCTCCCTATATGTATTTTATATTCATCCACTCAAGTCCAAATACATTTTTTTTAATTGGTATTGGATGACACTTGATGTTAATACAGTTTTTCAAATATTAATTCATTAATTAAATTTGATTGCGATATCTGTCGGCATAACTGGAACTAAGATGTTCGTTCATTAAACTAGTACAATAGCATTAATTTTAGAACTATTATCGTTGCAAAGATGGCATTGACTCCTATGAAGAAGAATATTATTATGTACTGTTTAATTAACTAATTTTGGTTTTATATGGAAGGAAAAAAATTTTATATGAGGTATTTAGCAGGATGTCAATGTATTTACATATTTTTATTCATTGTAATTACTTTAAAAAAGTAAGAATTGATGTTAAAATTATTTTTTATAAAACATATTTTTTATTTTGTACAAATGAATTCTCTAACTTAATAAGACTGTCTATATAGAGGGTTTTAAATGTCAATGTACGATTTAACGTAACAGGTAAGTTCGTTGGTTTTTTCATGTCATTTATATTTTATATGCTATACAATTGCCCTGTTATATTGTTGACGTGGTTATCCGAGGCGAGCGCTTTGGTTTAACTTTAAAGCGAATTAATGTTGCTTTTTAAACGATAAATCGCACCCTTAGAATGAAAGCGATTTAACTCAAAAATTGCAATTTATGGGAAATGAAGAAGAAAGTTTTCAAAAATGTATGGTCTTGAGTAAATTTAAAGAGACTGATGTATGAGGTTTTCCCTTTTCCCTTTCTCACTCATAATTCGGGCTCTTTTTCACCATGGGGTTTTAGAGAAGGCTATTTTAAGTAAATTTATAGTAAAATCTGGAATTTCAGGAATTTTGAGTTAAGTCACTTTCATTCTAAAGGTGCGAAATGACACATGAGCTTTGTTTTTATATTTGTAATTTTAAAATTAAATTTGTATACTCCATTTAAGCTCTCAAAAGCGCTCAAAAATAAATTAACCAATATACAGGTGGTTGATATTTGAATGGATTATAACTAGCAGAGTTTTTTGAGGCCTTCTATGCTTTGAAGGACACATCATTAAATCCACTGATTATCGTTAGATGTCAATCATAAAGCCACGCGGCAGGTTTTCCAGTAGAATAAGTACTTCCTTAACTTGCTAAGCGTCTTAGTCTTCTACCGGCCCATGTTGGATCAAAATGATGGATTATGAGATTTGTTGGTTACGAGGAGAGATCTATGTTCTTTGGTGACCCATTAAATAGCTTGAATCCAATCAGCACTTTTATGCGGTGTTTAATAAATGAGGGAGTAAATAATTAACAATACAGTTTAGAGACACTAAGTAGAAGTTAAAAGTAATGACAGCCCAGTGGACTGATCGTCGGTCTTTCGTTGACACGGTACTCTCGCACCTCTAATTTTTCAAATTATGTGCCTAATAGAACTTAGTCATCCGTTGCTTCTGTGAATGATAAAGCAGTATACACTGTTATAAGTATTGCGTACAACTGTATTTCTGTATGTCAATGGTGTTTATTTTGTTAGCGGAACTTTTGAATTGCTATATCATACAAGCTCGATTTTAAAAATTCACAACAGTCAGTTCTCCTTTGAAAATTTTTTTATTAGTAGAAGGTTAAAACTGTGTATAAATCCACAGAACGGTTTCGCTTCCATACCTTTTCCAAAAACCAAAAAGCAAAATTTCCCTCGGGGCAAGTTAAAAACTGTGTATATTTTAGCAAAACAGTTTTGTCGCGATATTGAATTTTGTTGCAAACATACAAACAAACAAACAAACAAACACTACGTATGCTTCAGTCTAGTGCACATCGTCATATACTATTAGGATCAGTAGTAACACATAATCAAGAGACCGTGATGCTCATACTTTATTATGTGTGACAAATGATTATGTTATCCGTACCGTACGTTTAGTGCATGGAAAGTTCAAATGAAACGACGGGCCGGGATTCACCTTTGTATTTGAATATGCTTACTAACTCTACCGTATTTTTACTGTTCACTGCGGCCATGAATCCTCGAGAGCCGTATATCATGATTCTTGTAACAATTTTGGAATTGAACGATGATTAATAATTAACAAGCTTTTTAACTATTAAACTGTATAAAGACCTTCTTCAATTTTAGTAATTGTCAAGTATGACTTGGTCATCTGTTATAAATATGTTTATAAAAGAGGTTACATAAATTGAACACAATTTACGTATTTATTTCTAGGGAACCATTAAGCACTACAAAATCGAAATCCTTGCCAGTGAAATGTGACTTTTTCAGGCTTCCGATTGTATCCAATACGGTGCTTACACACCGAATCACTTGTTATTCCGGGTGAAAGTCTTGCAAGTCCATGGGGGATTCCAGTGTAGCGGCCGCTGCGGCGTTATCGCACGGCGCGAGATTTATAGCTCACACTTGTTGCGCGAATTCTTTTGCGACACGCTACGTGCGGCGCCCGACACCGTTCCGTGTTGAGGGATAGTTTATTTGCCATGTATTTTACCATTTCGCAGTTATTGTAATGGTAACTAGAAAATTTCTTTTTGCTAATTTAATTCTTCAGTACAATTTCACTTGATTAAATTAGTCATTAAGTCGAGACGTTGTCCGGGATGACACAGCCACTAAATTAGTAAGAGCCCCTTCATTATTTTTCTTGCCTTATATCATTAAATAAACAGCCTTGCATAATCTATGTACAATTTGAAAACGTGGTTTTAAAAAATGATATTAACACCGTAAAGGACCTGATGCAGTGTGGTCTACTTTTATGTAACTTTTGGTTTATCACCAGCATATTAAAAAAAATTATGATACAATAATAAAAACAACAAATATTTAATTGTTGAATGAATATGCATAGAACGTGTCAGTTACTGTAAATCTCCTTTTATCGTGTACAGTTAGAATCACTCCCATTGTAGTCTGTTGGACTCGAGTTTAATTCAATAATTATACAAACATTATAAAAAATATAAAGTATAATTATAAATTATAAAATAGTATTGCCAAACCATTCAAAATCCAATTACAAATGGTGTTCTTATTACCATGTAACAATTGAATCTCTCCGTCAATACAGGTTTATACCTCTATGGTTTATACTAATACCAAAAAACTTAAACTACGTTCTCTATTTAATTGTTGCGATGTGTAAGTAAAAGGACATACGTAGGTTCTATATTTTCATTCGTGCAAAAAATCTTACATAAAAATTTGCGGAGTTTGGAGGTACTAAACCAGGAAGAATATACAGAAATAAAAATTGAGTCAACAAACTTAAAGCACATTTCTTTAAAATAAAAATAAACGAAATTTACGTTCATTTTATTTTCAACTCGAAATTTTAATGAAAATCTTACCTTATAAGGCTCGCAACAACATAAAATCCCCGACCTACAGTTGTAATTGTAGTTTGCATAATAATAACCTGCCGTCAATCGAATAGTGGATTAATCGATATTGAATCGATTTTACCACAGTGTGCATACCTGCTTATGACCATAAAGCATTAAATAAATTACGGGGTTGGTCGCAGTTTCAACTCCTGCTATTTATTACAACGTTATCGAGAGATCATCGTACCAGTATTGTCGAGTCGCTGCCAAGATTTGAATACTTCGACCTATAGAAAACAGAATATGAAAAGTTTAGTTGATTTTGTAAATTAGTTCAAATTATTGTTTATTTATTTATTACTTTACGTATTTTTATGTTTCTTTACGAATTTAAGAAAAAATAAAAAATTGGGTAGTTTCATAGAAAGGTACCAATTAATTAATTAATATCATAGTATGGCAAATTGGTTATAAATACATATTTATTGACTTCATCAGGTATATTATGAGTGTCACTGAATTATAATACATTTTTAATTTCATTATTTACATATATTTTACAAACAAAAGTATCAATAGGTGTCTGTGAGCACCAGTGTGACTGCAATACTGCCATTTTAAAAACTTTTCATACATAATTTGTTTGCTGTAATTTTATTGTGCGTACACAATACATCAATACAATAGTATAGTGGTATTAGCCTCGTTCTACCGCACGAGGACCTGAATTCAAATCCTCATCCCAATCACTCGGGGTGGGCACAGTATGTCCTTTTCTTCCATACATCTCTGGTTTTTGTCATCTCAATGCACACACCCTTAATCTTCATATCGTCTTCCACACAGTCCATCGACTTCTTCTTTGGTCTTCTCCTTCCCTTATATCCATCCACTTCCATTCTCAGAATTCTTCTGGTCACATGTCATTCCTCCCTGCGCATTACGTGTCCCTGTCATGATACACGGGCACCTCTCACATTTTCCATATTAGATACTACTTTCAAGCTTTCTCTAACATACTCATTTCGTACTGTATCCATTCTTGCACCACCACACATCCATCTCAACATTCGCATCTCAGCTGGATGCATCCGTCTTTCCTTCGTTCTCTTCAAAGCATAACATGAATTCAAACCCTATGCATCTATAATATTTCAAACATAAGGAAAACATCGTGATAAACCTGTATACCTAAGAGATTTTTTTTGTAATGTTCTTTATAATGGCCTTTAACACCTACATACAAGATTAGCCCAGCCGTGGGACAGCTATTGAATCGTGATAGCTATATGGTAGTAGTTAATATTATCCAATAGATGAAGAAAATGTCAACTTAGTGCGTTAAAAAATGCTTCGAGTAAAAATCATCAAAATTTCTAAGTACCCACATCTAACGAAATATTATTATATAAAACACAAATACGTATGTATGTTATGTATACATATACAATATACAAATACGTATGTTACAACCCTAAACCTTGTAACGTGGCCGTAACATATTAGTCTCGTCGGGTTCAAAAGTCACTCGGGGCTCACTTGTTGCTCGCTGTGTTCCTGGTAGTGGCGAGAGACCGCATCCCGGCGTGTGATATCAACAGTATGTGGCTAGTTGGACGGGAAAAGTGTTCTATAAAAGTTCAGCCTCCATACCGTAAATTACGTGAATGCTGTGAAGTTAGGAATTCTCTTTTTTAGGGTTGTGTACGCTCGATGGAAAATGACACTTATATAGGATTATTAGCATGCCTGTCTGTCTGTCACATACGAAATTCTCCGACTCTATTGAACGGAATAGTTTTGCTACACATGTATTTTTGTGCTCTAATAAGGGATTTATGCTAAATAAACGAAGTCGGATAAACGGGATTAACTTTAAATGAATTTCACGACAGTATTTTAATTTTTTATCATAAGTTCATTTAAAGGGTTTAATACAAAAACATTTTTCCATAATTTCAAAATTCATACTTTTAAATGTCTTCAATAAAAAACACGGTATAGTGAAAAGAACAGAATATAGGTTTTTCTTCCAAACATTATAACATTGTATTCAAGACGGGGCTCTGTCCCAATGTTTCCGATTCGAACTAGATCGCTTTATTATTGATTTACGCAAAAGTAGGTTATTTATAAGGTTATATATGTTTGTTTGACCGTACAGAGTCGACATTAATAAATGGGTTTAAATATCAATTTATCAAACATATATCATAACATATTATTATATTCTAGTTTATATTATTGTTTACTTTTACTCATATGTTGTTGCTTGGTAACAATTGTTGCAGATATTATATTTTACCATAAATCGCAATTTACCACTGAACTGTATGTATCATTTATGTCGTAGTGCACGATACTATGCATTCGAGTTTGCTAACATTCAATGTTAAGCAATAAGTAAATAAAATATTGTCGTTAAAAGTTGAATTGAAGTCCAAGTTGTCATATCTATCAAAACAAGGTTACACACTAAACATTTTATTGTGAAATAAAATAACAGTTAAATCGCTTTAATCACTTTACTTTAGTGGGGTCACTTTAGTGGAAGTTCCTTCGGACTTGGATGGCTAAGAGCGTCAACTGCTGAGTACCGAGTTTTTTACTGTTTCGGCAATAATAAAAATGTACCTCAATTTGTAGTAATATTATTTGGTGAAATTTATAATTTCTTTCCTTTTTACGAAGTTGAGGAGTATTACTTATACTAGGTCGAGCGTGAAAATAATTTCAATTCAATACCGGTTACAGACTACCTTTTGGATATTTATTTTGATAAAATCTATGGCAAGTTCCTATCATTCAGGCAGGTTCACAAGTAGTCAATTATTAAGAACAACAAACAATAATTATAAATTCGACAATGTTAGATACATTTATAATAACTAATGTTATGAGTGTATATAGACTTTGTGTAAGTGCTCAAAACTACTTGGATTGTGTTATTATTTTTTTTGAACTAATCATTTAACTCGGGAGAACAAATTGGGGGTGTAGAGGCTCCATCCATCCTTGATTCCAATCCAGCCTCTACTGCTTGTGGTGAACTCTGCTGAACAACGGACAAATCCATGGCAAGCGGTCCCTCCTGATGGAGGTCGCTGGGCCGTATACCACCCAGATTAATGCTGACAGTACTCGCTTGGTTGTAGGGTATTTTTCCCGATTGGATAGCTACCAACCTCCTTCTAAAATCAACTGTGAATTTTTCATATGTGATTCAGTCGCAGTTGCAGAGAGCCAGTAATAATGCGGGTCTCCCGATAATTTTTCTGTCGGCAAACTTCGGTGATGCCTTTAGTATTACTGAAATCCATGGGCGACTCTGACCACTTACGATAAGTTGGCTTGTCAGCCCGTTTATCGACTAGTTACGTAACATACAATACATACAGTAAGAAAATTTCGTCATAACAAAGTAAGAATATTAATGTAAAATTTGAACATTCTACGTGGTATGGAGAAAATGGGCGTGACAGACGGAGAGACACGTGAATCATCATATACTAAATCTGTTTTATTTATCGTATGTCTGAAAACTTTATACTTTTAAAACTTCCCAAACTCACGTCACAGGTGAAGCAGAACGCAGATCGCTTACATCACGATCGCAAACCACAACCGCGTTAACCAACCAAAGTATAATGCGAAGGACGTACTTTCTGCGGGCAGACGTCACATCAGCATATTGGCTCGTTAGTACGGGCATCCAGAACTCAAACGGGTATGTGTGTAGCGATGTATAAAGTAAAGATACAGTGAATATCTTGTCGTGTGGATGCCCGTGCCCGTGTGCGTGCCAGACGGGCCACAATGGAGCATTGTTTGGAATGTTTTTAAATCTATAACTTTGGCAGCTTTGCAGAGAAATTTACGTAGCCAGTATTATTTTAAGCGGTTAAATTAGTAATTAATATAGTCGTATGTAGTATTAAGAAGTATTGTCAATGTAGCTTTATTAAATTAACTGGATCTGCAGATTTTGGTATTAAATATATTTAAATAATAAACATTTCGGATTATGCAGTACATACAAATAGAATTTGACAATAACTGGACTATATGAACCCATCAGAGGTTACTCGAAGCATTATGTCGACAAAATTATAAATAAATTATTTAGAATGAATTATATTGAAATAGTCGGTACAGTAATAAGTCAAATAAATTAATAAGTCAAACATTTAAGATGTTACACTATGAGTGAGATTTATATCTATTTCATTGTTAATAATAAATGAATGAACCCGTAGTTCAGTCGATATTTAACCTGTCGGGTGAGGAGATAGATGGGTTTGATTCCTGGCCGCGACATATACTTACGTGGAAGATAAATTCAATGTGTTAGTGTAAATGATACCAAATCAGCGGGATCGTCTATTGTAATGGGTGTTCCACAGGGCTCTATTGTAGGTCCGTTCTTTTTTCTGGTTTATATTAACGATTTGCCGTATTTTATTAGCAAACATGCGCACATTGTACTCTTTGCTGATGATTTTATTATTATTTTCTCTTTTATGACACATCTTTATTATTTAAGACTGAAAGAAATAAATTAAATTTTGACGATGTAAACAGTGCTTTGTCCCATGTATCGCATTGGTTTACAATAAACAACTTAGTTCTAAATGCTAATAAAACGAAATTTATAGAGTTTGCACTACCAAATGTGAAGAAAGTAGGCAAAATCCTTAAATTAAATAACGAATCACTGCCTATGGAACAATCCACAGTTTTTTTAGGTATCACCTTAGATAGTAAGCTTCAGTGGGGCGCGCAAATATCGGTTCTCGCAAGTAAACTTAGTAGGTCTGTCTACGCTATTAGGAAGATAAGACTAATTACTGATGTAGAGACAGCTAGAGACTTGTTTATTTTGCCTATTTCCATAGTCTTATGTCTTACGGTATCCTAATGTGGGGTAAATCCGCGGACATTGATTCAATATTTATATTACAGAAAAGAGCAATTAGAGTTATATACAGATTAAAGTCGCGTGAGTCATTAAGGGAAAAATTTAAAGAAATAAGTGTACTCACCGTAGCCAGTCAGTATATATATAGTAATTTAGTATTTATTATAAAAAATTAAATACGTATAAGCAGAAAAGTGATAGACACCATCATCAAACAAGAAATAGGCATAATTTGGTTACATCTGCATTTCGTCTTCAAAAGGTTCAGCGTTCCTTTATGGGGCTTGGAGTTCGTTTTTACAATAAGATTCCTAAGTCGTTACGAGAGTTGCCCATTGGAACTTTTAAGCGTTGCATTAAAACATAACTTATAGGCAAAGGATATTATAGTATAGATGAGTACATGAATGACAAGGATGCCTGGACAAAATTAGTGTCGAAACCAGTTCCGCACAGGTTTAAACTTTTGTAATTACCATATGTTGTTTAAAAGATGTGCTGAGGAGTTTCTTCACCGTTTTTTCTCCTCATTGTTAAAGCACCTTTTGGAAACAGTGGTAGAAGCAAAAAATGACGTTCATAAGTATATTTACTGAATACCTATATGATTAAATGATTTTGAATTTGAATTTGAAATGTTTGTTCCCGGATATTTATGATGTCTTATTCGTATATGTCCATGCCACTCGCAACACAAGGAGTTCCAGGGCGGGGATGGGACTTGATCGTTTGTTTATGTTAAGGGTAATCGCTAAGTGCCGATATTACTCGATATTATGTTCAATTTTCTGTGCTATGTTTAAATTACTTTAAAAGATACTGTTTCCTCTTTTTATTCCTAACACACAAAGATATTTTAAACTATATGATAAAATTTGAAGTAGTTTTACGTTAATTTAAATACTGTCAGTAATGACATTGTATTGTATATTGAGTTATTTTAATTGTATGTTTTGTTTAAATGTATTTAACAAATTAAAAAAGGAAAAGCACTGAAAATGTAAATTAATATAATATTAAGGTAATAAAATAGAAATTTCTAATGTTTGTCATTTGTGTAATTAAAACAAACTTAAAAAAAATAAATATTGTTCCAAAATAGAAACAAAAGTAATATTTATGTTCATTAGGTAAGTACTTATATATACGTCATTTTATTTTCACGAAAAAAGCAAACATAAGTATATATTTACAAAATGAATTAGAGAGCTTTACCGTTTGTGTGCAGGCAGCAATCAAAAGAGCAATTTCGCAGAAACTGGAAGCAGAATATAATATTTAACGACTCTTTATAACATTGAATCCGTCTGTAAAGTTATGAAATTTTCAAAACACCCCGGAAATTACGGCCGACGTGCGCGGACCAACGCCAATATACCAAATTCAGAATTTATAATTCATTTACATTTTTTAATTTGAATACCTACAGATAAAATACTTCCTGTAAGTACCCTGTGGTTTAAAAAAAGTATCAGTTCGTCATTGTTAATAAACTTAATAATGATATATTTTTAAGTAATGTTAAATAATGACTTCAGTAATACAGTAACTTAAATTGTGCATTAACAATTATATATTATACTATATTTGTAGGTTAGAAAGGTCTGTGTAATAATAATGTAACTGCGTAAATCTTATAACTGTGGAATATCGAAGGAACGCCGAAAATGCATAACGAGGCAATATAATTCATTAATGAAACTTTCAGGGTATAGTTTAGAGTAACTATCCAATAGCAGCGGGCGGCCGCTCACCCCTTTCTACCACCTACATCCTCCCTTCATCGATGCATTAAAAGCTTTTAAAATTTCTCTCTATAACTTTTTTATTTTATAATTTAAAAGGTAATGGACACAACATAACTTTAATTTTAAACGTTTTGGCGCGCAAATTGTATTTTGTATTATAAAAACAATATAAAAGCTGAGGTATTGATCGACGCGCGGCGCATGCGCGTACCAACAAAATTTGCAATTACAAAGTCCTGTGTGCAAATTTCGCTCGACTTTATAATTCGAAGGCGACCTCTAACGGAGAGTTTCCCGTTTTCAGGTTGCGCTACGGTGAGATGTTTATAATCAAAATAAAGTTCGGTTATTGCGAGGGTATAAAAAAATACTACTTAAATTAATGGTTAGAATTTGTCGAAGGAGGATTGAACCCAGAATAATAATATGTGCAACGCGCTGCGTTACCAAATACGTTTCGGAAAATGTGTGACGTGCATTTTTTTAGACGGTATTGGACATATCCGGGTTTTGCGTGCAGATGTATAGGTTTGAATATTAAAATTAAAGTACGAATGAATGGACGAAAATATTGACAGTTGAGTTAATGATGACGGTTTTAATAAAATACCGCGGTTAATGCAAACATAAAGACGTAATACGTCAATACAACATATCCCTATATCCTAGACCTAGAGAAGTTTACATACTCATGAACATAAAGGAAAGTAAACAGGGTTGACTCCTTTTTGAAATTTCTACGTACGGTCTAAACTGTATTGTTAGATTAAAAAAAAAAATCTAACAATGTATGTGCGTGTTAGTACGTATGAACTAATGCGTTCACAATCGTTGAAAGTTATTTTTACTGCATTATTATAAGACACGCAGTCAACTAACTGTTAAAACGGATAACATCAATGATTTTCAGTATAGCCTTATCATTATTATTTTTTACCTTCTAATTCGCAACAGTCATATTAGTGTATCAGTTGTTTCTTTACTCTGAACCCAATACCCTGAGACAGCTTTTCCATATTTAAAAACATAATGTTAACATATCAAATAACCTAAAATCAATAAATGCCAGAAAGATAAATTTATTAAAACTGTATTAAAACTGTATCTTTTTGCTGATGATCTGAAGTTGACGCGGTCAGTAGCTACGCCTTTTGACGTCAAGCAGTTAAAAGAAGATTAAACTCTTGGTTCTGTTATAATAACATGTATCTCATTGTAAATAAATATCACCGTATTAATGTCAGTGGTTACATTTCACTAAGCATAGCCACTTCATACACGTAGAAAGCATTTTAATCGTAGATCAAGTAAAATGTTTAATAGTCATTATCGACACAATGCTTAAAATTGATACCATATCTTCAAGAGTGTTTCAAAATGCTACAAACTTCTCGGGTTCATTATACGCAATAGTTTGAATGTTAAAAGACTTAGAGCCAAAATTAAAGTGTTCGAAATATTGTTTAGTCCATTCATCACCATCCTCCTGCCCTTATCCCAATTTTATTTGTGGTCGGTGCAGCATGTATTTTTCTTCCATACTTCTCTATCAGCCGTCATCTCGCTAGTAACTTCCATTCTAGCCATATCATCCGTCACACAATCCACCCATCGCTTCGTTGGCCTTCCTCTACCTCTATAGCCATCTACGTTCATACTTAATACCTTGCGTACAACATGCTCTTGTTGTTTAGTCCATTCATTGAGCATTATTCCGTAATTTGTATACGTTACGATATATACGAGTATGTAAACGTATTGAAAGTATTAAAAAACGATTTATTAATTATTTTTCCATCCGTTCTTCCTCCTAAAAAAATACAATCTATAAGTAACTTTTTGCACATAAAATCTCGGTTATCATTCTGTTTTGCCTATGCTCTGCAAGAATTTGTCGTTAAATTCAAAAATGATGTATTTGCTTCATTAAATAATAACAATCGATTAGTTTGTTTGGAAAATAATAATATTGTTATTTGGATAATGTCTAAACTATATTTAATTTAATTTACTATTCATTGTCTGGCTGGATATTGCGTATGTTGTGGGACCTCATAATTACGGGCACACTAAACACTAAAAGCTCATTTTGTATCAGTGTTATAATTGTTGGGTGTCCTTTTAATAAATAAATAAATAATTATACTATATATATTTTACACTCACAGTTCTCGCTCCAGAGGACATCGAGAAGAAAGTTGTAATAACTCATATGACGGAATTAATATTATAATGTGATGTTGTGGGTTTGCCAACAGCATTTGTCTTTGGGTGGCGGCCGCCCGCAACGCTTGGAACGTCGAGAACTTTCTCCTCATATTCAATTTTTTAACGTCTCTTTGTTAAAACTGTCGAGATGTTTACAAAAATATTTTTTTTCTACTCAATTCACATAATTGATTAACCCTAGACGTAGAACCGAGTGTTTCAAATCTGAGAAAATAAATTATTATTATCTGACGCAAGATTATTTTGTATCTGTGTTATCTCGGAGTAGTGTTCATCTGTAGAAGATCAACCCGCGGACGCAGGCGGCGGACAAGTAACCCAGCTTGCAGATGTAACGTTGAGTACATGAGTTTATACCTCTGCACCGAGATGGGGTCAATGTAATTAATAAGTAAAACTATTATTAAGTGACCATCAAGTGTTTTAATGACATATTTTAATACATATTTATTACTATAATACTTTAATGACATTTATACAGGTTTTCCAGCTAATTAAATTCTTCCACTTCTTCAGTAGTTTGTTTCCTTTTTATTTTAGATGGTTTCCACTTCGCGGTAATTGAGTAATACCGTTACACAAATTTCCATATGGACAGCAGCGACGTCAAGATGCATGGCTCGGTGGTTTTCACCAAACGTGCCCAACAGTATTGTACAAGATTAATGCATAGAGACTAATATGGAGAACTCTTGGTGAAAATTTAGGAGAAGGATTTCGATTAAATTCTTCACCAACGGTTTTTTATCTCTTGTCAGTTTACTTAGTCATTCCAGAATAATTTCATGGTAAAATCGAAAAAAAAACTAATGGATGTCAATGCGGTACGGTACTCAATACTTCGCGCTCGTCAAAGATGAAACTCTTTGTTGTTGCTTTTGTGTTTTAATGGAATTATTAAGTATTATTTTAATTAATTCGTCGGTTCTTTAATAAGGAAGGAATATCAATGTAAATGGAAATTTAAGACATATACATTTATTCATTACGAAAATCAGCAAAAGACTCTGTAAAACCGCAATGCGAGCAGGGCTTTAACGCAAATATTTGCCAACATACCTAAATGAACGAATTGGCAGATGGAAATAACCAGGCATAACATAAGCATGTCTTTAGTAATTAAAACACGGAAGTTTGTAGCAAACTAAAAATCTTCATTTAAGTCTGTTAAATGGAAACCTAAAAAAAGTAACATTTTGATAATAATTAAATGCTTATTTTACGAATATTCTGTTCTTTTTCATGAAACACATATGTAGCATACGGTAAATGAAAAATGAAACACAAGATTTGAAATTAAAAATTCATTAAAAATCTTGACAAATTACAGCGAGGAATAAAAGTGTTCTGCATACTTTATTTGTTTCTTTTCTGAACTAATCCGTTGCGTTAGTGACAGAAATGATACAAAACTTTTGCGTCCTTTTCAATGTTTTAAAAGGAAAATTTGTAAATAAATTCAAGAACTTATTTAATGTGACATAGCCAAATAGCACTTTAAGATTCTTATCGTTAGGCCATAATATTATGTATTACAATATCACAAAAGATGCATAACTATTAATAGTTACTTTAAAAAGCATTAGAGGTATCATTTTTTGGGTTTTCTATTTTTAGCGAAAACAATCGTAATAAATTTTCGAAAATACATAAGGGTTGGAAGAAAAACAAACATTAAAATAAATAACGGGAAAAGTGAACAGTCACCTAACACTGAAATTATTTCGTGTAGAATTTGTCAGTTCGCACCAGGATGCAGAAACATTATGAGCTGGAATTATGTATAATGTGTCGTATACCTCTATGCTGGCTAGAAGTCAACCAAGTCACTACATTTGATACTTGGCTGTCATTAATCTTTTACACCGTATTTGTTATTACGCTACATTTTCAATCCAAAAATTGTGTTTAAATTTCCAGAATTATGTGTCGTTGCGTATAGTTTATTATTAGTTAAATTGTCCAGGTGAATGCAATAGGGATACGAAAAAGCCGTTGATATATCGTCTATAACCTATTGTAAGCCCATTGAAACAGAACTTGGGGACAGATTTGGTTGATCACTCGAGAGGTCCCTGAGAGCGGTTTCACCGGTGTCACCTAGCGAAGAGCGAACAAAAAAAAGGAATACTTCAAACTCTTAGCAGGCTTTTAATGTAGAAAAATATAACAAAGCTGACAATATCAGGTACTAAAAAATTAATTTTGAGAATTGGAATGGGAAATCTCGTTGAAAACTATATTAATTCTTTTTATGTTAATAGCCGATAAACAATCAACAAACGATCCACCTGATGGTAAGTGGTCACCGTCGCCCATGGACAATAGCAAGACCGAAGTTATCACTGCGTTGTCGATCAGGAAATGATAAGAAGGTAAGAAAGACAGTACTGGCTCTCAAATCCCCAGCCAGAACACGGCAAGTAGTTTGGCGGCTGACTCGAGCAGTTTTTTACAACTAAGGTAAATAAAGTAAAACGACATGACAGAAGAAAACTATTAACTCATATTATGCCCAATGTGGAAAGCAAGTATTCCGAATATTTATTAAAATATTGAATATTTTCGTAGAATCTCACTATTTTAGAATGTTTAACAAAGAAGTCAATCAGTAACTTTCAAGGTCAACTTCAAAGTATGATTTTTTTAATTATCATTTCAACATAATAACAAACAAATTTGTAGGGAATAGCATAAAGAAACCACATAGGTTTGTATGACGTGCTATAACTGCGTTTACATCAGCGTACTTGTACCTTATAGATAAGAAAATGCTTAGCTTATAAATATAAATATAAATATCAACTGCCATCAAAAATTGTAATAAATGAAAAAGTTAAAATATATGTGTGACTATTAATTAAATTAAATAATTAAAATTACATCTTCCGTGCACCAAGTGTATATTTTACATGCTGCTCAGAAGGTCCAGTTTAAATTTTCTTTTTATGGTATTTTTAGATTAGTTTTGGACAAATTTTGATTAAAAACCATTATTTTAGCTCCCCTGAAACTATTGGCATGAATCCTGAATCTTTTACAAAATAAGGATATCTAATCTAGTGGTAATAAGTCTAAATAATATGTAACAAAATCGGTATGACACTAGACCAAAAAGATATTTTTTAATAATAATAATAATAATAGGAAAATACATAGCTGGAGTCGACGATATGTTGTTTTGTTTATTGTGATATGTCTCTTACTACTTGTAGTTTATTCACTATCGGTAGAACAAAGGACTGAGCAACACATCTAGTAGCGTAGTCTAGCTTTTAGTGCAATGCAAGTGCAGGGGTG
>PDGT01000015.1:2768226-2792205 GCA_003671415.1 Megathymus violae | reverse complement strand
CGCAGTCTCGTCGCCATGGTAACCACAAGATGGCCCCCGCGAAATTAGTACCTCCGTCTGCAGGCTTTATGCCCTGTCTTCATTATGTAGGATTTCAATTTATTTCCGAATTGAACTAACGTAATAGAATTTGTATTAGTTTCGCTGTAGAACTTAGTTCCGTGGTTATATTCCTGCTTCAAGTTAATTTTATACCGTAAAGATTTTATATATATTAAGTTTTTGTGTAACAGCAATCATTTTATAGGTAGTTACTTGTTCATATATAGAGTACACTAATGTCGGATTTAAACGAAAGTTAATTTTAAATTCGACTAGAAAACTAAAGTTATTTTGGTTTAAACTGAAGGTAATGTAAATGTAGACTGTTTAAAATTTTTATGATATTCTTGGCCATATTCATTCGTGGCACTTGCGAAAACGTCACGAGAGGCAACTTGAGCACGTTTTTAATTTTAATGTTAGCTAAAAGGAAGGATTGAAAAAGGTTAAAAAAGGTTAAGAGTCGCGAATGACCGGAATTATTTACCAGGAGTAAGCAAAATTAAGTTAAATGGAATATGTTCCGTCCTTTAATTAGAAAAAAACACATTTTTATTACTTTGAGAGTAGGGAAAAGGCGAGCTGAGCTCTCGGCGTTCAGTGATGTACTCGTATATATAGTGAGTGAGGATATCTGAAACCAATTCCAAATACAAGTATGTATATCTTGTGTTCGACGGTGACGTTGTTAATTTCAAAGTATCTGTAGTCCCAACAAAGTTTGAACGACGAAGTTGAAGCAACTTAATTAATAGTACTTTACGGAGCTACTTTGCGGAAATCCATTGTGATTATATTTATTATTAATTAATAACACCTTTAAGTACCACTTTAAGTAAGTTATCTTTAAGTAAAGTAAATTACTTTGCAACAATCCGCGAGCATAATGCATGATCGTATCGTACCAGGTCTAAAGGTATGACCGTCGGTATGAAGTTCAAAACGGTAGAACTTTTAAGTGTGACGATATTCTTACCGTGTACAAAGTTTATTTCGTTTCCAAATGGGTATCGCTTCAGAAGTAAATATTAAATGTTGGAGCGTTTTATTCATTCATACAGTAATGTGTAGAAGTAAAATTAGATTCGGCGTCATATTGCGGCTTTTGACAAAATTAGGTTTTTCGAAAAGCAACCGTAACACTGAGCGTTAAAATATGTTACAAACATCTGTTACAAAGTTGTAAAGTTATGCGCCAACCGTGCGTTTCATTAACGCGCGTTACGAAGTGGATCTATTGGATGGGATAAATTCAGCATTGATAGCGTTCTGATTAGGACACCACGTTTTGTGTTACTTGAGAGTTCAGGAAAGCGATTTATTTTTGAACGTATTATAGCTCAAAATAACTAGATAACGCAATCAAAAGTAATATCATTTCGGATGTTAACTGACCGTTGATATTAATCAGAATGAGTTTTCTAAATTCCTAAAGTGAGGACACAGTTAGAAAGGAATATAATTGAAAATTTTTGTGCACTGAAAATTGTCAACTAACTAATAAAGAACACGAGCATTCTTCGTTTGGAGCGGTTCTTGAGGGACGGTGCGACGCGGAAAGGTCATTTGACGGGTTCAGTTCAAGGTGGTGCAATAACAAAATATTTTTGGACATTATTCTATTATATATCGAGATAAACATTTGAGTGAGTAGATACCATAAATTTAAACAAATTTTTGATGTTATCAAACTTAAATTTTAAAAACACAATATAAATTATCGTTAGACAGCACTCGTTATGAATTGTCGGAGGCGTGAGGCGGATAATAACTTCCCATGTTCCGTTCCATGCAGTCCCATGTTCCATGCAGTGGTTTAGTACAAAGAGTAAGGGGACAAAATTTTATGTACCTATTTTGAACTACCAATAGTTTCAGATCGCAGATCAAAGTAAATTTATTCATCCAATTCGTTTCTCAGACACGAATGAGGAGTTTTTGTAAAACTTTAGCCCCCGTCGCAATTTCTCTGTGCCTCGTTAAGTCTTTGTATTTTTGAGTCCCAACGCTCCGATCACCTCTACCACGGTACAGATTTGCTCAAATTTTTACTAACTAATCATATGAAATAATTAAATACCACCAATACACTGTGATTTAATGTGTTGCGAATTACATGAATGGAAATGAAAATGAAATGAATAAAGTTGTTTTACTCATGTAGGCATATTATATAGTGTTGTAAATGTTTGCCATTGTCAAAGGTGATCTCTCTTCTTCTTGTTTCGAAAATAAATAATACCGGAGAAAAAATACATCTATCATATAAATTACTGTCTGATCATAAAACCAGTAACCTTGCCCTTTATAGATATATTAGTCTGTACTAATTGCTGATTTGGTTTAAGCACTGTATGTAGCATGATGACTTCGTTATGTATATACCTCTATATACATATATGAAGCTACTGTATTGACGACCCCATAGCCCAGTTGGTAGTGACCCTGCCTGCTGAGCGAGAGGCTCCCTAGTTCGAGTCCCGGCCGAGGCAGGCATTTATATGACAGATAAATGTTTGTTATCCGGTAATGGGTGTTCGTAATGTAATATTTGTGTATGCCCATGCCACCCGCAACACAGGGAATCCTAGTGCGGGGGTGTGAGTGTGTAAACATTTATTTATTTATTAACTACTTAAAGGCAGAAATTAAAGTTGCGAGACAAAGCTCTCTAGAAATAGCATCAATTACACGTATATAATAAAACCTTTCCACACACATATGTTGTGTTGTAAAGCTTTATCGTTTATTGTACCTTCAAATCCAATCAAAACCGCGGAAGTAAAAGTAAGAAAACTCTCAGAAAATTGTATATAGGTACACGTCATCATTTGGACGTAACCTCCATTCCAGTAGTATCAGTAATGATGAAGGATGTCTGTACTATGTGTCAGTATCACGCCCTCGCACACAAAGCAGCCGGCTGCCATTGTGCTGGGTAAGACTCGGCGTAATTACCAGTAGTGAAACAAGTCATCCGCTCGGAAACAATACGAGGATGAAAGGTTTTTTAAATTCTAAGGTGCGGGTATGTAAGTACGTGGTTTACTATTTGAAAATGGCAAGGATGTATAGCGTATTGGCGTAATAGAGCATCTACTCCATTCCCTCTCCACTTATGGCTGACTGAGAGTGCTAGCAAACATTAAGCCTGCCCATTGTACCCTTTTTCGTATATTGAATAAAAATATTTAAAATAATATACTAAGTAAATAATATATAAATAATAGACTGACAATAATTTAAATAAAATTTAGCCCAATTTTAAATCCAACATAAGCCTAAGTTTAAGCCTTCATTAACTTACAAAATGTCTAGCGTCTGCGAATGCGTTGTACGTCTGCATTTAGTTGAATACGTCACTAATCGAATTATAAGAGTGTAATAATTATAATCTCTGGTAATATTCTATATACAGTATTAGATTATTTGTATTTATTACATCGTTTGTCCGTAATTAATGCTACACTAGAGACATTGAAAGCGATAAGCATGTATAGCCAAAGTTGAATATAACTAATTGTTTGTGGTGTTGAAAATAAATCCTATGTAAGTTTAAAAATTGACGTATTTATTGAATTATATTATATATGCAGGAAGGTCGTAGAAATTAATTGTATTCATTACAAAATGAATTAGCAGGAAGTAGTTATTTCTTAACGAATATGTTTTTCGACACTAACATACTTGAAGTCTTAATTATTTTAGTATTTAGGATCTAGAAAGCGTGGTAAGGACTGCCTCTGTTCGCAGGAAGGACGATGCCCTTTGAATGACAACAGATAATATCAGAACTTCCTTTAAAAAAAAAACTTGGTAAATTAAATTGTGCTTTTTTTTTAACGTACATAAGAATTAATAGCGTTTTAAAATATTTATCTGTATATTAATTACTCGTGGTTCACATAAATTTACACTTAGAATAGTTTCGAATTATTTTCACAAACACTCATCTCTAAGCGCAATTATTTAAAAATTTAGCCAACACTATGTTAGTTGCTTAAGAATTGACCAGATGATTACATTTCGGAGTGTTTGACAACGATATAACACATAACAAAATGCATCATTTAAAACTTGCTATAAACACAATGATAAAGTTAGTAAGAAGTTTAAAACTCCGACAGTGTGAGTAAAATCTATAAAAATAGGGAGTTAAAAATGATAAAACGTTTAGGAAATTGTCAACCTTCGTTTAAATCGCGTGGACCATATGAGGAATTGTCACTGGTGAATTTTTCCACTTTTCCCCCGGGTTTCTCATGTTATTTTTATATGTTAATGAATGTTATTCAATTTGGAAAAACGAGTTAACGAGTACAAATCGTTTCGAAAGGAACAAGTGCTATGCGACTTCTCTCTCTGTCTACCTGTCTTTTATAAAAGAGTCTGTGTGTGTGAACATCGTGCACGCCCAGTTTGCATAAATTGCCGTAAATGCTGAACGCGTGGAAATTTCGATAAAATTATACGTTTTTGTTTTAAATTACATGTGAGTTATGTTCTTTATTTAATTAATCAAAATAATGCACTTTGCAAAGGATGAAATTTTTTTTATAGGTGCCGTGCTTTAGGAGATTGTGCTTCGTATGTATACTCTCAAATTCGTACCGTCTTTATAAGTCTCAAACGTTCACTTATTTTATTGAGCCTATATTATATTATATTTTATATTACATAATATATGTAGAACGGAACTTCGTTCCAACAGGGTGTCCAACGAGACCTCGCGTTTTTTTTTAATTAACTAAACCTTCCCTTTTGTCTTTAGGTTCAGAATACACAATCACAATATTTTTCAAGTTTTTGTTAAGTTTTCTGTAGTAGGTAGCGATATCTATAAACAAAAAAAAAACCTTGTATTGGTTTCGATGTAACGTTCATTTGCAATAAACCTATATTGTTGCAATTATTTAAAAACTTTCAGTCTAAGTGGATAATATGTTATCACCTCAGAATCGTTAGTTAAATGGTAATAGGTGAATTTGTTATGCGCGTAAATTAATAAGACTGGGTATTAAAGCGGACTGAAGTTTGTGAACACCGCGCATAACTGCAGAATTATGCAAGTGCGCGTGATTTATGTGTGTAAGTTCATGTAACTTGTAAGCTTTGTTAGTATAACGAGTTATTACAGTGGGAATGCACTTTGAGAGATAGCAGTTTCTAATTTAAGTAATTAATAACTTTATTTATGTATAATATACGCGATTAATTCGCTTCAGTTCTGTTCGTTTCAGTTCTCAGTCGCTTCTTAACAGGCGAAAGAATTTTTTTCCACGCTGTAAATATTACTAAGGTCAACAGCAACTATTATTTTGGAAAAAGTTTCTACATTTTACCTATAAAATGGCTTCATTTACGTTTAATTTAGTGACCCACGAATTTGTGTTAGTGATTTATGTATAAATGGACTAAGAAAGTCCACGACGTCCGATTGTCTCGTACTTAGGTAACTAAATTAACTATTTGGAGTGAGTAACAATGCGGGTGGAAGGTCGGACAAAAAACAAGTATCAAAATTTACAACAAAGTCCAAAAAACATTGCCGAATTTATAATAATCGGATGGTGTGTAGTAGTCAGCCTTATCACGATGAACAAAAATTCGTTAATATATGTAGTGTTCATTTTATTTTTAAACCTTAATATGTTCTAAATAAATACAATTGGTAAATTGGCCTTCTGTTGTGACAGGACATGTCTTTTTTTGATTAATTAATTTCTAATTGAATAATAATGTTATTATTTTTAATAAATATTGTGTAATTGGACTAAGAAGCTGGCAACTACGTTCATTTATCTCGTATTCAATTCAAGTTTATTAATTTGTCAGCATATACACACCCTGGCTATGCCTACGGTAAATCGTACAAAATCGTAGCGTAAATTTAATAATATACTGATGTAATTACCATTACTACCCTTTACTGTTATAACCTGCAGCCGCCGAGTGACAAATCTAACCGTACATGTTTGGTACACGTGGTCCGTGTAATCGTATGGCCCAAGGCCTAGCGTAAATTAATTATTTAATAAGTTTATCGGCGCAGGGAGTTAGTTGGACGAACTCTAATGGTAAAATTTCGGAAGCGTATCTCAGAACCAGGTTATTGATAGCAGTCTAATATTGATGACGGATATTGATGCTTTCATATAGTATGTCTAATCTTAATGCCGACTTATCTGAACGTCTAACACTAATTTTGACTCAATTTCGCAATCATTTATGAGATGCGATAATGATGAGGTGGTTGTCTTGGGCCCACTGCAGTGGACAGATGTGCATAAATGATTGTTTGCTCTGGAATTTGAACATTATGCTTACATTGTAGTGAACTGAGTTTATGGTTAGCTGTAAGCTTCCATTAATTAAAAGATTAATTAACTAAAAGTCACAAAGTCTCAGACACAACAAAGTTGAAAAAACTGAAATCACTTTCACTTGTTGTGTAAGCGATGCAGACATTGACAATGGCTTCAATTTTTCGCTCATTGAATTGCAATTTACAATTCAAAGTCCTCTCGTCAATGGAATACAGGTGGATGCCAGAGGCGATGAGAAAAATGAAAACGGGTCTCGCTTGTGCGCAATCCATCGGTTGCTGCGTACTAAATCGATCGTTGTTGCCGAACGTCGCAGGTAGTGGACGCGACATTAAACCTATTTCAGTGGTTTGATACGCGGTAATTGTTCCGAATGGTTGTTGCGGGCAGTGGGTGGTCACCGGACACTCACTCCGCACTTATTCGTACATGGCCGAAAGCGAGAGTGACCCCGTTTTTGTATGCTTTCGTTTGATTTATCAGCGGTCTATTAGGTGCGTGAATGATTCGCAATCCGCACGCGGCCGACAGGTGAAGGTGAAGTTTACTATAATTATTTAATTCTACGTTAGTTATATTGAGTCCACACGTAGCAGTTTTTAGTATACTTTCAGAAAGTATTTAAAATTATCTTAATTATTAATTAAGTAGACAGTCCTTACTAGAGTCGACATTAATTAACATTTTACACATATAACTATAACCAGTTTTCTAATGTTAGGTAACATTACTTTTAGTTTTATATTAACAAGTACCGGAAATTAAAATGTCAAATGCATTTTCCGTAACCTACAGCAAATGAAATGTTATTTGTATCCGGTTATAGTAAGCAGAAAATAACTTGTAATGGTTTGGTGCAAGCCGAGTGTTCAGACGCGATTTGTTCCTACATTTTCAGAGATTGCGCGCATTCTCGGCGGAAAGTTTTGTACACTAAAGTTTAAATTAAACGGATTCACTTTACTCGTATTGTGTTACCTATAAATTTATTTTAAGCACAAAATGTCTTTGATTATTCTCTGTAGTGTTCAAGGTAAATATTGTACTGTAGTATATTTATTATAGAGCCTATACACATAAATGAGAATTGACAAAATTGATTTTGTTTTATAGTATGTGCTTACGTGAAAAATGATAGTTTACTTATTAATACAGTTAAAAAATATTCAATTAGTCGTAGAACATGTTAATAAATGATTAGTCGTCGTAAACAAACATAAACATAAACAAACATGAACAGGGATGTAAGAAAATAAAAAGAAACAAAAGGTAGAGAAAGGTAAGTACTCACGGGAGTGGTCGATGCGCGCCCTCTGCCGCGGCCCCGGCGAGACTCACTCTTGACCGTCTGCAACGTGCCGTCGGGCCCCAAAATAAGCTAAAACAACATACACACCACGGACTTAACATAAAGCAAAATAAAGTAAGTGAAACAAAAGAGAACGTTAACACAAAAGGGGAAAATTAACAGACAAACATGCAATGGATGTGGGTTAGATGACGACAGATTAGTGGTTTAGTACGATGCTAATAGATTTATGTTTAACTAAGTGTAGTCTATTTCGCTAATTAATTATTATATATTTAGTATTCTAAAGGTCAATCCTACTATAACAGTAGACACGTGCTAAAATGCGGATGTATCCTTAAATCACTTTCGGATGAAGGGATAGCAATGAAATTTGGTTTAGAAGTCGCTTGTTTTACGCAATATATATATTGATTTATATGATATTTTTCATATCGTTGAATAAATCCTTTTCTAATGTTTAATTTACGCTCTATCGAAGGGACGGATTATAAAATGGTTCATGTCTAAGAAGACTTACGACGATTATGTTACCAAACGCCATCTACATGGTATCATGAAACTAAACTCATAGAATGTAAATGTAGTTGTTCAAGTACTTCCGCTATTCGTCGTCAGATGGCGCTGTACAAAAACTTTCATAGATGGCATTGATTACCTCGCAGGAATGCTTGCTTGTTGTTTGCCTAGCAATATAGGTAATATCATGTTATTATATTATTTTTTGTATGTTCATAAAGTTCAATGAATTTAACAAATGTTTAAACTAAGGTAAAGGAAATGTCGACTTTGTAAAATGTATTTAAAATATATTTTTTTTCCTCAGTAATCAGTCTTGCGTTGTAAATATAATTATTAACATTTTGTGTTTTATAGTTGGTAGGATTTCCTTTTTAAATATTATTTTGCTATTTGTAACTATATTACTGGATAAATTAAAAACTTCAAGCAAAGTCATAATGAAATAAAAAATGTAGTTTCTGTTACGTAGCACATGGTGTCGGCTCACACCTGGCGTTTTAGTTCGTTACTCCTGTTTTTGTATTAGAACGCGCGCGACATTTGTTCAACGGCGGTCTCACTCGCACCCTGAAGTCCCTTTCGTTATCTATTCTCATTCAAATCAGAGGTTTTAAATTTATACACGTGAAAATGTTCTACGGGAACAATTTGTCGTTAGTAACTGACTTAATGAATAAAATCGACCAACATTGCACGCCCATTGATGTTACAGCTGTCCCAGCTTACATAACCAGTTATTATAATTTAGTAAGTCTAAACAGTGCGACCTACAATTTTCATGAATTTTTTCTAATGTCCAACACATATAAGCAAACGCCAAACTTGAATATGTACTGCTTAAGATATTAGTTGCCTTTTAATTTACAGTTAAAAGCACATAATTATAATACTTAGTAAGTAGTAAGGTCTTCACTTAAAATTTTCGTAATGAATCCTAAGATTTCACATATTTTGTACATATGTAATTTTATATTTTAAAAATCCACTCGATGTAAACTTTACATATCTTTTCCATGTCATGTACATACAAACATGATAAAACTTAGTCCATTGAACAATTAGATATATTTGATTTAGAAATCGGGTAAACTACATTTGATAAAGGATTCCCCGATTTGCACAAATTTAATGTAAATCTCTTCAAATGGTTTACTCGTGAAGTCGCAGTCTATAGTTTGTCGTATCTAAGGAATTCGTTCGAGAATAACTCAATAAAGCTTTACTCGAGCTTACACACGCGTGGGTTGTAATGGCATGTGCGTAGCGTGGGTCCGTTTCTCTTATTAGGGTAGGTCGCGATTGACACGCGAGACTGTGGCCCCATTGACATCAGAAACGGGATAATATGGTCAAAAAAAGCATCAAAAATTACAGTGGCAGGGTAAATACACTAGGAATTTAAGATTTGCTGTAAATTTAAAAAACAAACGTATTTTAGTACTATCTCAATTTATGAGCTCTAACTGTACTTATGTAAGATGATATTTGATATGCTATTACATATTAATACGAATAACATGATCATGTCCGTTTCAAAATAGCCAAAGTCTACATAAGTCTTTCATTTAATACTTAAGTTTACGATCGAATTATGCTTTTGAAATAAAACACCTACATTCTTTGCGCATAATCGCATAATTCAGTTAAACGTGAACATAAAGATATGTCATGGTCCGGTAAAATGGAATCATCATATATAAAACTGGCGGTTATTTAAAATCGGTTAAAATGGCAGGTGTAAGGTATCGTCAAAGATAAGAAAAGTAAAAGATAATCTCGAACGTTAATCTGTACAGTAAAAATAACAAGGTTAATTGGAATGTATTTTGTTTAGTACTGAGCGCCGTTTTGGAGACCGTTAGCACATTACAATAGCGTATTTAGTGCCGCTATTCGGCGACAGATGGCGACGTAGCAGTGGTGTATTCGTGAAACCGCAATTACAATAAATAGCTTGCATTACATAGGAATCATGCTACGTTCGTTTACGTACGTAATATCATAAGTAGTTATAGCTAATGTTGATACACTATTCGTTTAAAACTAGTGAATTTATTAACATAAAATATATGGCAAAAAATAACAAGTGCATAATTTTCGAAAAAAGACTACACTAATTACAGGAAAATTTTATGCGTATACGAGTGTGATTTCAGTATAATCTTTCACTTGGGGCTAAGTAAAATCAACAGTTTTGGAGAAATCTTGAGGGGTTAACGCATGAACGTTCTTACACCTCATTTGCAAGATAAATTGAACTGAAGCCATGATTTTCTGCCGATTTATACGACTAAACGTCTCCGTGAGGAAATTTTTTACGCTTAAGAAAAATACGCACATTTAGCATGTTGTGAGCGAAGATGAGTAGCGATCTAGATATTACAGTATGGAACCTAGTCAATATTTATTTGTTTACCTAGGGTATGGCCACCGGAATCCAATCATAAGTTACAAGGGAACAAATAGCACGTTTGAAGTGTCAACCAAAATCCTACACATCAAAATTACGTGTACTATTGGATAAAACTACATCTATAAGGCTTCACAATCTTTGTATAACACGTATAATGGGACATCTATAGTACAATTAAATTGTCTTGGTAACTGTTACTTATCAGACAATCGATCGATAATATCAGGAATGTCTCCCGCGGGATAATCTCAATATTTGTGTAAGGTCAAAAACCATCACCATAATAAGACAAAACACATTAACATGTGTTTGGGTTACAGCACTGATTTGCGTTCTCACGTTTTACTTTCTAAGTGAATCTGCGTCCTAGGGACTTTATTTATACTAGAAGATGGTTGTTTTGAGATTTTGAATATTAATGTGTTTAATTTAAACCATTAAAGTCAAGTTTTACCATAGTCCAATTAGAAATATCTAGTTATTACAAAAGATGCACAGCAGGACACGTTTGTAGGAACAGCTATATATGTATAGTGTTCCGTGATTTTATACATCAATGTTGCATTTCCCGAACAACCGAGTAGTGAAAATTGTTGTTTACGGTAAAAACACATATTTTGAAGATATAAGTATCAACCCCGCGGCGGCTGAATCCCGAAAGTTACAGGTGTTATTTGGTTAGATGTAGCGACGTGGGGGAGAGGGAGGATGGCGATGGGACGCAAATTGGCCAGAAAAGCCTTGTTGCGTACCGATTGATTGTTGTAGGTACACTGTAATTGGCTGAAAAGGCTTAGGCTTTAACTTAACGAGCGTAATTTGGGTGGTTTGTTTATGTTTCACAGGTACGTTTATTTGTTTGACTGACCTTACTTTTAAATATATTTTCAAATTACGTTCGTTGACAGATCAGATTAATTGTCATGTCTAAACTGATGCTAAATTTAAATTCAAACAATTTAGGTTACGTTGAAAATACACGTCACGGCAATTATGCACGTAATTTTTTGGTTCAACTGCCGTTTTGCAAAAGTATTTTAATATTGACGAAAACAAACGGCTAAAGCAACTTCTCAGAACATTTTTAAATGCACATTATGACAATTACAAAGTATGTTTTAACCTGTACGGTACGTAAGGTTTCGGCACGAATATTTACAGTTTGTGCATTTCAATTGTCCAACTTTACTTTTTCAGGTTCATTCAAGGTCGAAGCTATGAAATCTTTGTAAAGCTCATTTTCACAAAATATTTTTGAGAGTATGGTACGGTAGATTAAGATCATGTTACGAAAATAAACATCCTTCTGTGTTCAAATCGTAGGTGTTACTATGTTTCGGTGGGCATGTTAATCATTGTTCTTGATGTGATTTTGTACCTTATCGGCAGCCGAAAGATATATGTCACGGACGACTGAGATATACATCACATGAAAATGAAAATAGCTAATTATGACTCACCTGTATATCTAATGTATCTATTTGTCTGCCTCTTTTCTCCGGAAATATTGCCTATTATTATCTATTCTATTACATTTTGAGTTATATACATTTTCTATACTCAATATTTTGTAGTTATATTTCATTTTATAACACATTATTGGTGTAACAAATAATCATACGTTAAATGTTATATTATTGTTGTAAATGACGCTCAGACGATCACACTGTTATCCAAACGAAGCGTTTTCTCTCCGAGCGTGATTTAGTTCAATCACAGTTCAATTATTGACTGGAGCGGTTCTCGTTGGCAGTTGGACGGATCGAGCATTGTTTAATGCGGCCGCGAGGACACGGGCTTTTTATCCTGTCGCCGACGGAAGCTCAATTCAGTGCAATCATGGCGTGACGCGGACGCACACTCGTTGCTCGTGAACACAGCGGCTCTGGTGGCGAGTAGCTGAACTGTAGTCTTTGTTATCGGTTTACAGAATAAAGATGTAAAAGAGAAATCCAACCGACAATCGTACTGTTTAAGTACAACTGTTAGCTTTAGTTAAAGATACTGTAGCTTTCGTTGAAGAAATTGTAGCTTAGCTTATATTGATGGATTTAGAATTTTGAACTGTTTTACATGGGTGCCTCAAATAATCTTGATCGTCATAAATTTTACGTTCATTAATATTTCATCATGCATACTTTATAACTGAATTGTTGGTGAAGAATTCTTTGTAGTAACAATTTATTAAATGAGGAGACATTATCCAGTTTTAATACAGACAGTGAGTGATATGCATATGTATAAAATTTAAAGAGGAACAACGGTTTCAATCGTGTTTACAGAAAATTTTATATTAATCAAATCTCACTGAAATCCGTTGAACGGTTTCAAGTTATACCGCAAGAATTGTAAACGATTTTCAATTGGTTACAAACTTGATATTTCCTTTTCGTTCAAAAATAACAATTGTCATGTCGATTATCTGACAAAGCTTAACGAACTACTTTTCGTTATGACATAGTGTGCTACGATCCCATAGCCGAGTTAGTAGTGACTCTGGCTGACGAGCGAGGGAGTCTCGGGTTGAGTCTCGGCTGGGACAGCCATTTATTTGACAGGGAATCCTGGTATGTGAACGTTTATATGTATATTACGTCTTTCATGATGATAAATACGTGGGGCGTACATACTACACTCTGTTGGCCATTGTGGATTGGTGTAGAGGCTAGCTCGAATATTGAAAGCTCCTAAGTCACCACCTTAGTTAGTATAGATATACTAACCGTAACTGGAGGCTTAATGTCCCCTGTGAGGCACGGAAGCGTTCATGAAATTCTTCCAACCTAATCAGTCTGTGGTCAAAGTTCTTCAGCTCGATTTATCGCTTATGATGGCTAAAGGCCCAATAGAAGGCGAAGTTGCATTAATCTGGTTTTTAATCAAATAAACTGACATAATTCGCAATTAAAGTGCAATAATGCACTTTTGCATATCATCATTAATCATAGGGTGTTTATAATTAATTATGGCACTTTTAAACACGTGTGCAAAATAATAATGACATATTTTATCGGCTGTTGATAGAGTACGTTCCGATGACAGCTGTTAACCAACCGTCCGTTCGTCCGTTGCTACCGACTTAATTTCACACACATTCATTACAATTTAACATAACAATTGCACGTCCAATTATAGATAGACATATTACAAATTGGCACTTTAGGACCCTTGAGTGCAACTTGACAAATTATTTTAAGGGTTTAACGAAATTCATAATTTCACTTCTGCGTGTCATCTGCCTTCTTCTAAATACCGAATTACAATTATGTTAAATATATTTTTTATATTTGACTTTTTATTTGTATATATTTATAGAGGTAGAAAACAAGAACAGTGCTAAACAGTCATTCATAAACGATCCCAATGTTGTCCGTTCGAATGTAAATATGAAACGACAGTTAAAGCATAATTATAATATAGCATATTAAATTTGAATAGGTATATATCAATTTGAAAATGGAACACCTACAAATTATAATTAAAATGGCACACTTTTGTATTGATACGAAGTAACAAACTGAATTTAATTAAAAAAAATAGTGTAGTAAGTCACTTCTCTGATATTTAATGACATATGATTTGATGATTTTACAATTATTATTGTATTATTATTAAAGTTTGAAAATCATAAATGAAAATTATGTTAAAAGATTATGTTATTATAAAACGGGTTTAAAAATTATCATCAGAAAACACTCATATATCCATATCGGATTTGAGACTAAATAATACAGACCTAAGACCTCTTTAATTTAAGATTTCAATAAGTTTTAAGTGACTAGTTTTATTATTTTTAGTAAGAATTTATGTTACTCAGTAAGAAATAGTATAAGAGAAAAAAATTAAAATCATTCCAGCCTTTACAACAAAACTCTATTTTAAAGGTGTCATGACTTTTACATAATGATGTTACCAAAGTTCTAAAACATATCTTCGTGGTCGATTCGTATAATGACATATATTCCAATGTGACATTTTAAGCGATGCGGTCGTGCAAATATGTCATTGTCACAATATTGCCACATGAACTGCACGTTTACATACCACCGAGCTACTTTTTCCAATGATTAATGAAGTTATTAAGTATTTGAGAGTTTTAACACCTTTCTGCATAAATTTTTAAACACAAATAAATGGCGTGTGACCATTCCATATCGCCAACATGAGATACCTCATTGTAGGTGGTTCGTACGTAAGTAATGAAACGTGACAGATATCAGCGTTCTGCAGATTAACATTTCACTTTTATATACATATAACGAGCAGACGAGCCACCTGATGGTAAGTGGTCACCGTGACACATGGATATCAGTAACATCAAAGGCATCATCGACGCGTGGCCGACTGAAACGAAGGGGGGACCGCACTATTAATGGCTCTCGGACACTGCGACCGAACACGTACGAAACCTTCATGGTCGAGTTTAGAAGGAGTGTAATAGCTGGTCAGGTGGGCAAAATAACCTACCACCATGTTAGTACACTCGGAACTAAACCGAGCGGTTTGGAGTCCAGCGAATCATACTTAGTTCGGCAGATAGCGGCATTACAAACTGACAAAACGGTTGTTAAAATTTAATAAAATCTTTTAATTTTATGACATTCAAAATTTTGAAGTTTGATCGTATTGCACCATAACTTTTTCCATTAACGGTCGCCTATCCAACCGATCGCGTCCGCGTTGTTCAAGATGATCGATAGCTTATGAGTGACACCAACAGGCTGTAAACAGACAGGCTGCAAACGCTTCAGTTTGCGGACGTAATAATACTCATATCAGAAATAAGCCAAGCGTTATGACGCTAATAAGCAAAATTTAGGTACGTGCCGCGTGCGGCGCGCGGCGTGCGGCGTGCGTCATAGCGTCACGACACGGCATCATGTCGTATCCGGCGCTCGGCGGCGGAAGGCGTCCAATTTGTCGAATTAAGCGCGTTTGCGCACAGATTCACTCGTGAGTGGATTGCGAAGGATGTCAATGATTTTCGCGCTTTGCTCCTGGGAACGGTTAGTACTAACATTAGGAACATTGAATTTAGGATTGGTGGCATGGAACTGGTGGTTAATTAGCCCATCACTGCCAATGGGATGTAAAAGGTTTGAACAGTTTCATTCAAATATGTTGGAATTTATCAATACACAATGCATGTATGACCAGCGAAAGAAGTGGTTGTATACGCATAGATATTACCCAAAATAAGCATCTGCTTCAACTGGGCCTCTTTTGATATAGTTGTGACAGTACCAAAGACAATCAAGTCCAAGATGAGGCGATGCCTGTACATTGTGTTCATTGTAACAAATATTCAAAATTGCCGCCGCAATATTCCCATCACACAAAGGTGTTATTAAATCCCACATAATCTGTCAAAACTTTAATCTGTCTATACATCTATATGAACTTTGTTGACTTGAATAGAAATGATACTGACGGTACACTCAAAACTTTATGTGCTAAGTTTGAGCAACTCCCAGTCGACTTTTGTTAAGTTGAAAGACATTCATATTGAATTTGTTCAGTGTACTCGTATGTTACACAGAGCATTCCTCGGAGAGTTCCACTGTGCTGCCTGTGAATATAGATACGAGTAACTTTAAATTTTGTAGTTTTTTATGTAAATCGTATATAAGTGTAGTTTCCACGTCACTGTTACTGAGACAGAAATTCACCTCAGTTTCTAAATTAACAACGCATCTACAACTGCCTTGAAAGGTTTGTTTGATGCACTTGCTAGAGGCGCGATTAAAGTCTTCTTTGTTGACGTTAATATCAGACAAAACCTACACACTGAGAAGTTCACCGTGATAATATAGAAGGTGCGTGATGTCTATCAAATTGTTCTTGGACAGTTACGTTGACTACAACTTTGATATCTTTGATCATGATAAGATACCCGCGTTCAGCTGTGTGACAGTTATGTACGATGTTCAAACGGATACTGATCTGTTAATGATTTGACATTCCGCTTTATGTAGTGACTGCAGCCTATCTCAAACGATGTCAGGGTAAACTAGTTTTAATTAAGCCACAGATGGGTCCGTGATGGAACATTTGTAAATGTCCCTGGTAACCACGCCATCTTGCCCGAGTCACAACTGACGGGCGTACGAACAAAGACTCGCCAATCACACAGGCATTGGAATTTATTTAAATTTGGAATTCGCGTGAAAACGAATGTGAAATGATTCGGTGATTCAGTTTCGTTGTGTCCCGCCGCCGTCGCGGCCGCGGCACTCAATGGCTGAGTCACCGGATCCGCGGTGTGGACGTGTTTACTACGTTCGGCTGAATTGAACAATTGTTGATACACGCACAAAGACATCACGTAAATCACTGGGATTGGCATATTTAATTTAATTTATTCGTGAAGAGACGCCATTGTTATATACATATACTGAATTACTTAGGTCAGGGTATGTTACGAAAGTAAGCGATTTGAATTAAAGTATAATTAAGAAACAGAATGAATAAAATATAGAATTTGGAAATCTTGTCTCACTTATTAAAAAAATTGAAATTACCTTTGTTGATGATTGTAAATAGTTGAAAAATACATATCGCTTAAGAATTTGTACAGCGTGGATTTTTTATTCAGTTGACATATTAAGACGTTAGAACAAAGATCGCAAATATCTCGTCCGCTTTGGAAAAGACTTTGGGATTATTCACGCAACAGGCAGTCATTATTTCTAATTTCAATATTTATATATTACTTATTGGTCTATACTTATTGAGGACACAATTGTTAATGAAATCGAGTGATCATTTCAAATAATATTTTTAGGAGGTCATGTCCCAAGTTTCTTTAGACTAGCCCTTTCAAGGGTTCATATCAGCACACGCAAAAAGTTCAAGGCCGTAACTGACCTCGGCCACGGGTCCGGCCGGGTCCCGGATATTTTTGTGACCGTTTTATTCGGGGTCGTGGACCCAACAGTTTTCCTTCTACGACCTCTTTATGTTTACGCGTGAAAATGAAGTCGGATAGCTTTGGAGCCCGAATACGTAAATAACTTGAACTCTTATCGAGAAACCGATCGAATAAACTTGAACACTAACTGGTTATGTTTGGGTTGAATTTATGTTGTTAGATTTATGTACTGGCTGCCGATGTTCAGGTTGATCTTAACATATTCATGAAAATCATTAAGAGTTTGGAGTAACAGCGTGAATGAAGAAGATATGACTTTTTTATTTTGTATAAATCAAGAGGAGGATTTAATCATGTAAAGAATAAAGCAAATGCTTCATCACCATCACGACCCATATATTGTATCACAGCAAGGCTCAAGTCTTGTATGGCTATGTGGGGGGTAAAAACCATAGGCAGCTACGCTAGCTAAGTGCGAATAAACATACTTCAAACACCTTTGAGAACATATATATCTGAAGTGTGCAGGTCCCCTCACGATGTTTTCCTTCACCGAAGTGTATGCAGGATTCGAAATACTGGTGGTCTGCAATTACAGATGGAATAAACACGCATGCGTTCCACTAAGTATCCAAACCCCCAGAAAATTCGTTCACCACATAAATACCTATTACATTACCTATTACAGACCATTACCTGGAAGTAAACTGCTAGAAGGCAGGTTCTCTTAGACTAATTTTCATATTTTATTTTTGTTGAAGCAACGTATTTTGTTGAAGTTCATAATGATAAACGAATAGATGGACAAGATGGTAGTAAAAATACTCTTACGGTTGACCAGCGCATTTGTAACTCCAGGGACATAACTACAGCATTGCTTATGAAAATAGAAAGACGCCTTCACAGAACAAACACGCTTGATAATTTCCTCTCTCGAGAACAGGTATACGTACGTTAAAACTTAAGGAAAAAGGTTAACCATGTACAAGAAAAATTACTATCATACACGAATACCATCGCGCTCAAACTGCGCGGTGTAGAGCTAATGACCCTGGTATAGAAAGAACCTGACGCATTTGCCTAATCCGTTGCGCAACAGGATGCTCGAAACTATTGTTTGGAGCCCCATATATCCCAAATTTAATATTAATAATTTTGTTTTATTATTTGCACCGTATTAGTAAAGTTGTTAACAATAACTTTGATTTCGTGGCATGTGAAAATGCATATGCACGGCTGGCCACTGCAGACTAAGGAGTACGGTGGATTAGCCAGTTTGGTTTCAAGTAAAACAATTCGAGCCATACCAGTCTTAATTAGCCCATTAAACCTTATGTAGCTTAAGTAAATATATGCCAGCCATGTACATATCAATCAACTTCCCCCATTCCGTCTAGACGAAATAAAGTCACGTCGGGTGAAAATTCCATTTTGTAACCCTCTGGGTCAGTGATGTCATGGCCGTAGACAGTAGCGCTAGTCTAGTAGGAAATTGAGAAAGCCCATATCGACACTCGATATTTATGTAATTGTGCGTAGTTTGTGGAGCTACTTAGTTAGTGAATATAGTTACATATTTTGTAGATAACATACTTTTTAATAGATATGTAAACAACAATGGGATTGCTCGATTCTCGTGCGTAGTGTTGCTTTTTTATCTGCCTGGCTAGCTACCAACATCCATCTCGAGTCAATTGTGAAATGTTTTTATTAATTTTGCAAATTAAAAAGCGGGTTCCCCACATCGTTTTTCGCCGGTAAAGCTTCGATGGTGCCTTCGGTGAACGTTTGTGGAACTATGGACATTTACCGTCAGACGGCCTTTGTGTTCGATTATCGGCTATTGACATAAAAAAGTTAATCATAAAATGTCTCATTTGCTATATTGTTTATTAAATGACAGTGAAAAGTAGTCGGTAACGTAACAACACGGGCAATCTTGAACCTGACCCCGCCGGTATTACCCGCGCTCTTCGAGACCTTAATCCCAGAGCTCTCACGCACACTATCGAGACTTGCCGTACGATGCAGGATTTTGCTGTTTACGGATTGTGTAACTTTTTATGTGCAAAATACCAACGAGTGATAATAGCATTTCGATCTTCCGCACTGAAGAGTAGTGTGACTATTGTAATGAAGGAGACCCGAATCCAGCAGCGGTATAGTTTGGGTTGTTATGATTATGGTTTTCATGTAGTGTTTTAATATTCACATGGAATCCAGTGAAAGGTATCCGTCGAGACCACGGACATATTTGAGGTTGATAAAAATTATACGTGCCAGCCATTAGATCTTCACCGCAAAAGTAGAAAATCCACGAATGCAGCCGTTGTTCAATCTTATTCACACGCTGAGAATACGTATGTGTATGTCCAAAAATATACGAAAGTTACGTTTAGGATCGGGGCCGTAAACGCCTGAAAATGTATCGAAAAATTTGCGATACGACAAGATAACAGACCTGTGACCTCTTTAGTGAGTTACGGAGCCGTTTTCATCCCCGTCCCTGCGGGTTTATGAATATCCCGGACATAGATATCTGCGGTCCCTTCCGAGGGGCCGTCTGGCGCGCGTCTGCTCCACGTACGTTATCCAGATTAATGTCTGCGCCTCTGGTTCTTATCTATGGTTACAAGGTCACCGGTGCAGTGAGCTGCAATATGAATTTCGCATTTTGAATTTAGAAACTTAGAAACAAATTATTGGAATAATAGGCGTATAAATATTTAACCATACCGACATTATAATGTACATGTGGTTGGTTACTTTAATATATTGTGTTTCTTGATATTTATTCGAAAACAATTTTTTTATGTAAATAGCAGATAAATAACAGACGAGCCACCTGATTATAATCAGGTCAGTTGTCACCGTCACCCATTAAATGTATATCACTAATGCGTTGTCAACCAGGAAATGAGTAGAAAGAAGGAAAGTACTGGCTCTCAAGCCCCCAGCCGGAAGATGAGGAGTCGTTTGGCGGCTGATTCAAGAAGGAGGGTGGTAGCTAGCCAGGCAGGCTTCACGAAAACTTAATAATAGGTACCAGTAATAATATCAATGACATAATAATAATTCTAATAATATAATCCTTACCCGAAGCCCTATCACCAAGCAGGCTGCCTTCTGTCGCCTCTTACGATACTCTGTTCTTCCAGCGTGGGATAAGGGGGGGTATTCTAGGCCACCCCCATACGACTAAAATTTTAACTTGATTTTATGTGTAGACGATAGAACTTTTATACGGTAAACAACTATAATTAGGGTAACTACGATGCTTTTTAATTCTGCCATGAAGCCACTCGTTTGAAGCATCGTTGTGTTGGAGAGAATATGACGAGAACGCAAAAATAACGTGCTTTGACTCATTCACCGTAGATAATAATATGTACAACTAAAATTAATGGTTACAGATAGGTTGGTGATTATACCGAGCGGACTGCATGTCAGTTTGATTGTAATTTATATATATGTTTGACGATTCCTAATTTAATCTAAATCTAAGATTTATAAATAAATAACGGATATTAGTACAAATGAATATAAAATAATAAAAATAAAATAATAAACGTTTACACACTCACACCCCCGCACTAGGATTCCCTGTGTTGTGGGCGTTGTGGACATACACATATATGACATTACAAACACCCATGACCCGAGAACAAATATTTATCTGTCACATAAAAGTCTGCCCCGGCCGGGAATCGAACCCGGGACCCCTCGCTCGGCAGGCAAGGTCACTACCAACTGGGCTATGGGGTCGTCAAAATATAAAGCACATTCATGATTAAAAAACACGGTATGTTCTGTTTCCATGTCAGCTGATCGCTCGCTCTCATGATAAGTTTTTTTTGTTATGGGCACGAGAACGAGTAAGTCATCGAAGCGAGAGGACGTTTTAAATTAACATTTTACATGACTCGAGTTGTATGTTAATAGTGGCTGCCATTTAAATCTTTAAATATGTTGCTCACAAATGATATATTAAAATAATATACATAAAATGCATATTATGTAGTTAAATATAAGTTTTAATTATATATATGTAAAATATAAATAATACTGTCAAACAATAATTAGTGCTGTGTTATAACCCCAATTGGGGTCTGCCGGTCGGCTCCGGGACATACCCTACATTTTATTATTATTAAATATATATGCAATTTTGCATATAATTATTAAATATATATGCAATTTTGTCGTCAGTGTTCCCGTTGGATTACATTGAGTTGACTTCAAGTCGAAAATGGATATGGTTTTATATAGTACCTACTCTTTACCATTCATTAGATGATGATGATGCAGGTAACATCACCACCTACAATTAAGTAGAATAGTAGATAAAAGCATTTACTTATAAGTAGCATGTACGTACGTAATATATTTATCTAGAAAACAAAAAAAAAATCAGTAAACTGTTGGAGATAATATTATTGTTCTGTTTTAATCTCTGTAAAGTATAACTGTAATGTAGAAAGTTCGTGGTGCAAATAATAGCCACTCGTAAGTCTGAAATAGTCAATAAAGGAACGTGGGATTAAATAAAAAAAAAAAATCAAGTGATTAATCGAGCACAATGGCTTATATGAATTGTGAATTTTGCCATTGGAATAGAAAACAGGCTCCTTTCATTTTGGCTGAAGCTTCAAACGTGATATATTGCAAATTGCCTGTCGCGTATATGAAAGTGCGAAATGGCGCATAAATGTTAAAATGATATTTAATCTTTGAAGCTTAACAACATCTTATACATCCAATAATGTTTTAGGATATGTGTTTTTTCTCTTTTAAGTTTTTCTGGAATGTCTATGACATGAGATTATTTAAAAAAACGGTAAATGCAGTGCAGTAAGAAAATGTGTTGTTCTAATTTGTACAGAGAAAAAAGTGTTTGAAACATACAGTGTTATCCGGCGTACCTGAAGGAAGTTCTCCGTAATGTTCTCAAAGGAATGTGATCTATCTGAACATGCCCAGCATAACGGACAATTACCTTAACACCTCTAGTTGCGAGAGGAGACCCGTGCCCAATAGTGGGGCAGTTATGGGTTATAATGATGACGGAACCCTAAAAACGTGTGTACATTTTCGTCTTCAGTATTACTACTTGTAGGAACGAAGCATATCTGTGTTTCGAAGAGGCAATGAACTCCGTGAACGTGTGATATATTCCCAATCCCTAAAGTCTGAGAAATACACCAAAACGCGACACGATATTTAGGTTATTAACTCGTCAAATGGCTTTCGATCTAAAAACAATGGATTGGGCATTACATAGCTGGAAATAGACGCGGAAGGGCGGGCACTTTCACCCTCGCGCCAAGGTCACACGGGCAGACGGCGCTAGTGTGCGTCGCGTCCGATTTAGGTCCGCGAATGTTTGATGTTTACATGGACGAAAACGAGAGTGTGAGTATGTAGTACCTGCGTAAACTGAACGGTTTTACATTAGGTACAATTTTACAATACAAAACGAGGGGTCAATCTGGTATCGGTTTAAAAATACCTTTTTTGTTACGACGGAAGTTAAAACTATTTTTGGAGATTGATATTTGAAAGTACCTCAGTGTATCTATGATGATGTGATATATTCCAAATCGTTGTTATACTTTTTAATAAGTAGGTCTTGGTTCATAGAATGATAATAACGAGCTCAAAAAATGACCTGTATCTCTAGATATACTAAATACTAGATATACTAGAGTATTAAAGATTTACACTGTCTTAGTAATGGTAAATACAATTACTTTTGTATAGTGTCAGTATGCTTTAATCGCTGCACCGGATTCATTAGATATATTTACGTTCTTTGTAAGCTCACCACAGTTAAACATTCAAGAACCTTGAAGGAATTCAATTACTTTGAATGTAAATGGTCATTAAATACGTCAATGATGCTAGAAATATTCCGGCTTATGCTTAAAAAACCCGATATGACTCTTATAGTATCCGAAAAGATAAAAATGTGAAAAAGCGAAGGAAGATATTTTATTTACAATTCACATATTGAATCTGATAGGACGGCTTATTGTACAAATGACACCGTAAGTAAGAAACATGGGAAACTAAGTCGTAATTTCTTATTTAATATTTCTAACTGTGTAAAATCAAAGGATTTCGAACATTGTATTTTGATCACTTTTGTCCCGGGATCTGAAATGCGGGAAAGCAGGTCAGCTTTTGATTATTGTCCTTATACTAAAGCTTTAAGTCGCTCAACGAGCTATGGAGTAAATGCCCTGTACTACTACTTTCGTACTTGATTTAAAATGTTAAATTAGTTATGACGAAAGGGTATCTGAATTCAGACTCATCCGGTAACCGCTGGCATGTCTGCAGAAAGAAACCAAACTTAGTAAATGTTCGATATTTTTCACTGTATAAATAGCAAATAAACCTGTAACTCTAGTGAAGAAGCCGGGCGTTAAACCGAACAACACTCGATTATAGACTAGACGCGTTCGCAATTTGTCGAGTCGGCGTAATTTGGGCG
>PDGT01000015.1:2696733-2768056 GCA_003671415.1 Megathymus violae | reverse complement strand
GGAGGGGTCACGAAACTTATCGGATTTTCGCGCCTGGAGCACTGCTCTCCGACGCAATCAGAACGAAAGTTAACTGCTTTATTTCACTATCATTCAAATAATTATCTCATAATCCATGTTATAATAATATCTCCGCCATCAGAGCCAACCTAGATGAGTTGTTGTTGGTGGCAAAATGTTATAAATACGCTGCTGTTAGCTTCGAGTGTAAAATCTTATGTAATCACATATAAATCAAAGATGACCAACCAAGTACCAAGTCCCTTAAGTGACCTTAGGCTTCATCGCGGTCGGGAGATGGATGGATGGCCGTCAGAGGCAAAATGCCAAGCATCGGCGTGCTGCACGAGCAGTTGGCTCCAGATGTTAGTGTTAGATATCAATCGCATAAACGGGACTGGTACGAAGATCAGCACACGCTCGAAGGATGACATGCAAGGGAGTTTTTCTGATGTGTTCAGAAAACTCCCTTGCAGGACATCACGGAACGGAGCGTAAATTAGCAACAACATGGGCTTTGATGATAGAGAACTCTTTATGGAAGGCTGTGGTCTCTTTCAGAAAATCCGTAGTGGTATAATATAGTGAAGGAGACCGTGAATTGGAAATAGGAGGAGGAGGAGGAGGAGGAACCGATCTGACACGGCTGGACGGTGGAAATTACTATCCAGGTCTATTTCATTCACCCCAGAAAGAACCGCGGCGTCGCGAACAAGTGAAGTTGGGCCTTCTTAACGCTGTAGTCGTCTATGCAGCTCCAGAAATTTGTGCCCTGCAGGAGTGGTAGACTGAGAGGGCTTTTGAGCTTCCCGAACTCGCTCACTGTTGTGTTATATAGGAGCCACTCTATATTACGTCTTACACATTTTCCAGAAAATCGGGTGTTATTTAAATATATTTCGCGTATAACAAAAAAAATTATCGTAATTCCGGAATGATGGGCAGTCTAAGAACGCCCGTGACTCGGGAATGCCACCATACGCACAGGAAATTATCTCCATATTGACGTATACTCTAGGTTTTCTAAGTTATCGGAAGATACCCCAGCAGTGGGACGCTATTATGTGATAGACGCGTAAAGTTTTTTGAAATAATAAACAAATTATGACTTTGATAGAGAATTTTATTAACCCATTATACTTACATTTAATTAATATCTTGATAAAATATTACATTTAAATGAATTGCAATTATAAAAAATATATTTGTCTTATTAAAAGACCGCTAATACTAAAGTTATATTATTATCAGTGCATTTCAATAATAAAACAAAACTGAATTTATTTATAGAATTATTTTCAACTATATTTCATTTGATCATGTCCTCATATAAATTCAAATGAAATTAAAATACAATAAAATAATCTTTCACGTAATACGTGTAATTTCCGGAAAAGAATATTAATGTTGTTTGATAAACTATTAAACAACCACGTGAAGTGATACTTTTTACCGTTAAACGTTAACTTTCGTTACATGTATGTAAGCACATTAGAAATTTATTTTCTACCAGTTCTATTTTCGTTGCTAACAGGGATTCAAAATTCCAATAACTATACAGTTAAATAATGGGCAAGTTTCGGATAGCTAAACTTAGAAATCATTAAACCAAGGTGCTGTCGTGTGTTAGAGAAGAATCTTCTAGGAACTTCCAGTAAGTTTTGGTTTCATTCTCTTGATAACTTTAATTGTTCTACGCAAAGTCTACGTTCTACGATCGAACACGGAAACCTCGCACATAGGTACTGCAACGCTCTTACGAATTCGACGCCCCACACTAACGCAAGTTCATCAAAACAAACTCACACCACTTCAGAGCGTCTGCCGAATTACACGCACACATCCGCACTTACATAGAGCTACGCGCTACAGAGTACTGACTCCGTGTGATAGTGTGTGTGACTGAGAGGGAGAGTGTGACGAAATTTCACTTTCCGTTTTGGCAACGTCGCGCGACGCCTCCCCGTTCGTCGACATTTGAAAGGGGGTGGGTGTCGGTTAGTTCGCTCTGAATCCGACATTTTTATTGATAACAACACGATTCGTAAATGCCGTTTTTGAGAAGGAATAACTTAAATAATGGAAATATTTTATTATATGATTATAAGTTAGCTGTGGAAAGTAGTGTTACGATTATCAGAAATTTCAACAATTTCAATAATGACGTTATTAAGGTTGCACAGGAACGCAACCTGCCAACTACTGAATGATTTACTGAAAAATTTAGTGTTCTGTTCAAGGATTAAAGAGTAGCTAAAGCTAAAGATTTGATTAGAAAATAAAAGTTGTAGTAAAGTAACGGTACAATGTGTGGGGCATTTCAAATACGTACCCACTTCAAAGCTCAGACGATTCTCGGAAGAGTCGGAAGTGTCATCCTCGGATGGTGCGAAAGGGACACTCGATACGCGCATCTCCCTCTCACGACTATCGACTCAAACGAAAGGGACGCGTGTGGAATACTTTTCGTAAATTTTACGGTTTTATAAATTGTCTTTGTGACTATCAAAATTGAAACGGATACGTTTCTCGTACTTTACGTGTTAGGAAAATAAAAACAAATTTAATTAGTAACTTTCGTTACAACTTCTAAAAAAATGTAGGCACAAGATAATATAATAAAAGAATAAAAAATGATGAAATAGAAATAGCAAAAACAACGGCAGTCAAAAATAATCCTATTTGCTATCAATTACAGTAAGTATTGAGGTGTAACGCCTAATTTGTAATTATAACTGATCCCTACACGAACAAACACCTTAAAAAATACTTTTTTACGGGTAAATTGAAAAGAATTGTACAAAATATTCACTACCTACTATACCTATTTCGTTCGGTTTGAACAATTGTTCATATTAGTAGATATTACTTACATATTATCCATCCTCTTCTTAAGACGAGAGAGTAAAGGCCATAGTCCACCTCGCTGGTCAAGTACGGGTTGGCATAATTCATACGGATAATTTCGGTTAAGGATATTAGATGATTTACGAGTTGGAAAAAAATTTAGCGTATTTACAGACTTTGATTTTGTTCCTAGGTATTATGTAGATTATAATCACGGAAGAAATAATGGTCTTAAATATTAAATAATAAAAAATGTTATAACATGTTTTATGTTCAATAAACTATACCATCTCGACCAGATTATTCAATTATGAAGTGCAGGAAAGTTTGGTTTTAAACACTAAAACAACGCTAAGGTATTTCTGAGTAAAATATATTTTTTTATTGTTAATAATAAAAATAAACAATAAATTAGGTTAGGTTAGGTTAGTTTAATTACTTTGGTTGCTTATTTTATTCGCAAGTAAATATTTAACATTATTAGTCTTTAAAGTAATAAATTAGTATTTCTGATCTGATGATTTATTTCACTTAATTGAAGAAATGTCGGTTTATAGGGGAAGTACTGCAAGCCTGTTGTCGCCGATTCGGGTTCAATTGGAATCTAAAACTATTATCTCCTTAAAAGTTTCGAAATTCCGCGGAAATTATTTAAAGATTATATGCATGATTCTTGAATCGCTAAGCAATATATGTATATCGTGACTGCCTAATAATATTCTCTAAGTTTGTAAAGATCGCCAAACCACATTTTGTAAGCGTGGTTCGCTACGACCTCAGAACCTCTAATGTTCTGGTTATGAGAAGCGTATCTTTGACTTATCTCCTATATAAAACCCTATTACGCAAACATAGTAAGCATTTACGATACGTTTGAAGTGAGTGATCGAATTTATTCTTATAGATTCGTTGTGAATTTTAACAATTCTTATAGTTTCCTGTTGTAACATGATTATTTGAATAACCATACGATATGTGAACCAGCAGAAATGGCAAATATGCGTGGTAGGCGCGATTGGGTTCAAGCGCATATTTTTTATTGTTAGAGGCGTAATATTTTATGTTCTCATTCCGTCCACACTGAATCCGAGAAGACGCTTTGTACATCTCTATATAATCTTTGTCTATGGGTCATTCGTCGGCCTTTTGCTCTTTAAATTCAACTATTTACATATATAATTTTATTGATATAATGGTCCTTTGAAATGAGCTTGGGTTAAACAATGTGACGTTTGCAGCATTGATATAATAAGAAAATGTCGAACTGTTGGTCCTTCGAGCTATTCGAATTTTGTAAATCTAAATAACCTAAATAAATACAAGAGCCCTGTTCTGTTAGTAATTATGTCTTTATCGGGTGTACGTATCTACGTCTGAATTTTTTGTCCGTTTCGAGACCTTGACGTTACCTTAATGGATTCACCATAACAATGAGTTTGGAATAATAGGTAATGGTAGGCGAATTATTCAACTACGAATCACTCTTTTATATAACCAGGTCGCACTGTAGTCGAGTATATTATATAGTATTCGGATCTTAAATTCAATAATCGACAACCTCAGTAAATGAACTTGTTTTTTATGTTATGGATACTGACAGGATGTTCGAGTACTCTTAATTGTAATATTTCGATTTAGGGCATCTAGTGTGGTAAAGGCTTAGCTGCAGTAGCGTTAAAAAGCTAATAATATTTGTTTATGCGTGTCAGTTTTAAAACTGAAGGCGTGCGAGCTACGCACCTGACGTATTAACATGAAGATGACGATGTAGTGCAGTAGGTATATCAATAATTTATAATATTATGAATCAATTCAATATGGCCGTATTATTTTTAATCTGCAAATTTAGTAACCGGGGAATAGAATAGGAAAAATTACCTTGAAATGCCATTTCCACATTTCTAATACATTCGCTACTTGGAGACTGTAAATTTAGTTCAACATTACATACGTAAGTTGCTGTAAAATCTGAAAATGTTGAAGCGTACCCTCGGATAAGATTTAATTTTATAGTGTAGTGTCTTCTTCAAAATTCAGCAATGTGTAAGCTACTGTAGGGGAAACGACGGCGCGACAGGAGACAAAATTAAATCGAACTGCTAATTACTATTCATCAAATAATAAATCTAGATACTATTTTATTCATTTGCGCGTCATCCTATAGAAAGTAAATTAATCGTCAACGATAGTAAATTTGTCTCTTTCACAGAAAATCATTACTGTACTGTTTTATGTGTGAATTATACACTGTGTTGTACAGTTGTGATGGGTACAGTACACCCGGACACCCGGTACAGTACTAAATATTTCTGTTTAATCCACAACAGTATATGCTGTCTCTGGACAGTCGTGACCGTTAGCAGCATGTGGCCTGTCCATTTGTTTACTTTATAACAAATGCGTCACGAGAAATGTACCATCATTCGGGATTTTATTGTATATTGCAAAGAACATAACTGATACAATTATTGTGACCATAAAATAGATTGTTAACAATTTTATATTTAAAACATGTGTGAATAAAAGAGATTTAACAGCGTACAAAAAGACACAAAACTCAACTTTATTCAAAAGCACAAAGGCTTACACAAACTCAGTAGTAATAACAAGTAGAATCAGTTGGTCGTGCAGGCTGCGCAGGAGTCGAGTTACGCCGGACGTACTCGCGGAAGTGACGCCGGACGCGCGCCATCTTGGATCGGATGCCTTTTGTCCAAAGCCTGTTTACTAAGGACGAGGAAATTCCTCTTTTTCAGCCGCGTATAAAGATAAATTTAAATTAACTGCTCAGTGCTCGTTCACCCGGCAAAAGAGTTTATTAATTTAAGACATTGCAGTATTTTTATTATTAAGTACCTAGTCCTTTTATGGGAAATCAAGAATGCATCTGTTGTAGTTAGGTGTATTAAAACAAACGGATAATAATGATAACTTAGAAACTACGTACGTAATCCAATATTATAATACGTTAAAATATACGTTGTGTTACTGTTTTTTGTATTTACAATAAATTGTATGCTCTGTTTTATTAGGTGCATCTGCCCTTTTTGATGTTCGTACAATTTTGAACCTTATGTCTTGTGAATATAAAATATTGTAGTCGCGATTTATCAATTATGCGGTGTTGTTGACATTTCACAGTGGATAAGCGAAAAGTCTTATTGTTAAGCTGTAAGGGAACGAAAGGTAAGCGAGACGGAACCAGGTAGGTTCTTTTGTGATTTGCGCGATTGTTGCGCAACTAAAGCTGCGGATCGCGATCCGAGCAACACAAAGGCTGATAAATCGTTTGCTAATTTACTATGTGAAGTTTGCAGCTGTTGGGTAACGCAGTGCGAGTGATGTCTTTCGAATAACCGTTTTCGGAGGTGTATGTTAGATACTGTTGACTTTTGCGCCTCTATCCTTTCAACTTCATGACGGACGACATTTTATAACGGATGCAGTAATTTCTGCAATTACATTTCCAATTATCGTTCTTTCTACAAATTTATACGAACAAGATCAGGTGTTATATGCTGCATAGATAAATCACAAACGAATTCAAGATTTGTATACATTCATTCATATTTATTAGCTGATGTTATCGGCAAATGTCCTCTGTTTTTCTTTTCAATTTCACTAAAGTAACTCTCTATAATATAATCATCTAATAATTTAGTCACAAATATTGAAAAAGCAAAAGTTATGCTTTCAAAAATGCGAATGATTTGGAATGCTGCTGTTTTAAGTTAAGTTTTCTACTAATATATTCGTGTGTATTGATTGTGCCTAAAATTATTATTATTATTATTAAAATAGACGCTTGGATATATAAAGAACACGTTCAAATTGAACAGGCATGGTGAGCAAACTCCTCGTTTCCACCGCTTATTCTTCAACTTTAGTATTTTTATTTACCCTTTATTACTTTATTATTTATTATGTACAGGCGTACTACATAATGCCTAAAAGAAATTTATGTTAATAACTTCCACGTTTATTTAACTTTTTATAATAAGTAATACTTCGTATATAATAAAACTTATTCGTGTCTTATATAATACGCAGTTAGCAATATATTGGATAATTTATATTTGGGTCAAAGATAATCGTTTTGATTTTACTTAATTTTTTTTTTTAAAAACGAGTATTAACATCGGTCGTGAGCGGTTAGGAACTGCAGGATCGCGTCCAAATTTCCCCGTCGCCTTTCCACCCACCCCATCCCACACTGGTGACTCATTCAACCTTTCACCAAGTTTCCATGTAACAGGGTAACAGCGTACCTAAGTGGTACCTATCGCGGTTGAATCACGCGTTTCATTTGAACTTAATACAAAACTTTACTACGACGATTGTGAACCGATCAAATACACTTCTAATAATTAAATTAAACGAAAAAGGTAAGGACATTTTGAAGAACTTCGGTCACGTTTTTGGAAAAAACAAAAATTCTATAGAGAACCTTGTCGCATAATGCCGGAATATACCTATTAGACTTCTTAGACAATAACCCATGCAATGGACCGACCAGATCGAAACTGCGGTGGGCGATCCGTTACGTAAGAGCATCGCGATGGATCACAGGAAGAGATGACGAAATACCGTGAAACGAGTGACGTCATTCCTCACATCTGTTAAGTGGTGACCACGAATGTTCTCCCAAGAAAGTATCAACTGAAATGAAGTTACCATAATAATGATTTTACCAGTGCGTCAGAAATTATTTTTTATCTATAAATATCGAAAATTAATATTATTTAAAGAGCTTAATTTCTTAGACTGTCAAGGTTTTAAAATTCGCCTGAAACGATTATTCAAGTTTATATAATCGGTAATTAATACGATTCCAGATAATCTCATTCATTACATTAGATTAAGATTTAACTATAATGAGTGAATAATTTCATTTAGTCGTATAATTTGTGAATAAATTACTTTGAGCAAGCATTTCATTTAATAAAATAAGCCTACAACATTGAAACCGTTTGCACCAAGAATACGTCTACTTTTCTATTTTTTTTTAACTCTATAATCGCTACTAAGACACGATTGATTTATATAAATACAATTATATTTCTAGTAATTTACGATCTTTTATATACTTCGTATACTCAACTTTTATTTGAAATGCAGGTTTCGTAGCACGTACATATTAATTTTAATCTGTCGTTTCGTTTCAAAAATAAAAATAAAACAAATTAAAAGAAAAATACAATTGTGGTGTAAACATCTACTTTTACCTTATTGTCGTTCGCCATTCTGCAAGACTGTCGATTCTGAAATGGAGTGACAGACATACCTAGAACAAGAATAATTCTTAGGTTAATTTCAAACAAATTCTATTTAACGGGGACGAAATAACTGCGGAAACTAATGATTGATTTAATACAAAAGATGACAGATTATGAATTATTCGAAATATTCCTAAGAGCATGCGTAACTGCAGTTCCACTGAATAAAAAGATAGTGTGTATTAAACATCATTATAATTCAAGTAATGAGCATAGAAGTTTCGGGAGATCAAAATTAAACTAAAACATATGGTAAGGTGAAAATTTGGACGTATGGCAAAGAATAGGTACGAGTATCATCACAACAAGCGGACTTTAATACTATATTTGTTGACTATGACCTTTTTCTTTACTTCAAATGGGAATAAATACTTTTGGGGGTGTTCACGAGGCGGGTAAAAAGGCTTTTATGTAAAAAAATATGATTGACAGCAATCCCATCTGATAAGTGGTTATACGGTCTAAGAAGTTCAACGCACTAACTTATAAAAGCCTATTTACTCACCTCTTGAAGACTCCCATATCGTAAGTAGCCGGAAACACCGACGGAAACGCGGGCAATATGTTATGACAACAATATTTATCATATAAGCTTTTGTTTTTAACAAAAATATGATCGAGCTGAAAATACATCGTTATGAAGTAAAGATAAAGATGACAATGGAATTAAAGTATAAATCTAATAAAAAAAACTGTCCCAATATTGCGTGTGCACGTTAGATTTGCTTTTTACCGTGTTCATTGGATAAATGGAACAATACGATAAATCCATCGTCGGGCAGCAGCTGACGAAGGCGGGCATATGGCCTGCTTCCTGATGGAACCAGCTGCGCGCGCGCATGCGCCATGAAACGTTATGATGACTGACGTAGTAAGGTCACCAAATCGATTTTCGATTAAACTAGTGATTTCATGTTGGGGTGCTACATCGCATAAGCGTACGTGGGTCGCGTAAGGTAGAATAATAAATTAAACAATGAGATAGATGAGCCTACCAACTAATAAGTCTATCGAATGTAACTGCATTAGCACTGCGTGTTTACAGTTATAATATATGTAATTAATATGACAAACATATTAACTGAATATCGAATTTTGTGAACTTGTGTATATGCGGAGAGTCACGGCATCTATTTCAAAAATTCTTTTACCATTTGAAAGGAAACATTACTTCTGATGGATAAATATATCATGTACATAATGTTGAACATATCTATTATATTTAATCAATTGTTAAATCCAAACGAAGTCTAGACTAATATTATAAACTGTGATTTTTTTTATTTGTGTGTATGCGGAAGGTAATCTTCGGGACTTTGGCACCTATTTCAAAAATTATTTTACAATTGGAAAGTTATATTATTCCGAATAGACATAACGGATGGATATGTATTAAATGAATTTCTCAACTCGAGCGAAGTCGAGGCGGACCGCTAGTGAGTCAGCATTTCAATTAAAAATAGTCAATAATACAGTGCCTTGAATCATCTAGGAAGAATGTAATATACTCCTGAAATCATAATCGTGCTTCAAATACCAATAGTATATGCATTTAAAAATAACATTTGCATCCGAGACAATTGCTATTATTTTAATCGAGCGTCTGTAAACATTTTTATGCACTGTTTTATTAATAATAATAATATTCTTTATTGTACACAGTAGCACGGACACTTAGACTAAGACTTAGGAACAATTTGGTCAAATAACTATACAATAGGCGATCTTACACTACAAAGCAATTTTATCTAGTGGCAGGGGGTAGTTAATACATTAGTAGTAGTAGTAGTAGTCGCAGTGGTGGTAGTTTGTAGAAATCAATGAATGAAGTGGGATTAGGGAAGAAGGGAGAACACCAAATGAAAGTTGTGAATATTGTTTATGGACATGTTTTTCTCGTTATGCATATAAATTAGAAACATATTCGCACATATATTGCAATAGCTCTAGAAAAGCATTGAAAACTTTTGTGTTATCATCTTAACAGAATCGTCACACATACTTTTATTTTTTTATTCTACGGTAACTGATTCATTTGTCGGTATAGAAAGTAACCTAGATAATTACCCTTTATATAATTTAGAAATATGCCATGTGTTGTTCAAGCGATACATGTATACAGACAGACAACCAATCAGATAGACAAAGAACAAAAAAAAAACAACAATTTTAAATTGTGAACAAAGCAAAAAATTATTTAAATATATTTAACCTAAAGTTTCGGTTCCTCCATTGTATTATTAGATTTATTTGTTACTACAGCTGATTAGGTTATAATTAATACTAGAGCAATACCATGTAACATGTATGTACAACATAGAAAATGTCTGTGTTGTGTAATCAGACGATCTCCACCGATCCGACGATGAATCTGTCACGCAAACATTTACGTTACATGCACACCCACCGGTGTTACATTTTTCATATCGTTTGAATGACCCCTGAACCGACCAATTATATGAATAATGTAATACTAAAAACCTCCTGCGTACATCGAGTCTGTAATGATTTAGTTAAATGGCAAGTCGCTATAATTCCTGTAGCTACTGAAAGGGTTAAAGAATCAGTGTAATTATCGGTGAAAAATATATTTTCCGACTGAACTTCAGAGTGCGCTCCTCACAAGTACTTGCAATCAATTGGATAGAAGAGGCTCCTATTTGTGAGAAGCAGGCATCGCCGGCAATCACTGGCTAACAAGTGGATTGCCAGCATGTTCGCAATTAAATATTAAAGGACGAACTGCACCTTACAATTTAATGAAAGAAGGGCTGCTGCTTCGAGTATCGATGTTTGTTATTATTACAAATTTAATAACTACTAGTGGCCCTTCCCGACTTCGGTAGAGTTGGACTTTTATATATAGATAGATATTACCAAGGCATATTTCATACGAAACTCTAAATAGTAGATATTATGTAAAAATAATATAATAGGTATCCTGATCCAGATGAAGGATACCCCCTTCGTATACACACAAATTCACAAAATTCATCATATATTATAATACTGACTCCATTAATGTGATATAATTTATAACATAAAAATAATATTTATAATACAGGCTATGTCCATCCGGAGCAATGTATCTTTCAATAGGTAAAAAAAACAATTCAGATAGGCGCCGTGGATAGTATTAGTTTACATTATTATTTAGCTATGGGTTATTAATTTAAAATGTGGAAAACTTATTTTAACTGAACATAACTAATTTTTCACAAATTTAAGGCGGTTGGACGAATTTGAATGATTCTTTTCATGTGTTTAAGTGAGCCCCTGGAATGTTTACATTCATCATTGAACCCGATAGTAGATGGCGCTGCGATCGGGTTCCGGGGGATTAGTCAAAGACACGTTTGCGGAACCCGTTGATAGCAAGCAAACCAATGCGGCAACGTTCGGGCAGAACAGCATCTGCCGGGTCCGCTAGTACCTAATGTATTAATAATAGTCGCAATATTTAACTGTTAACTAGAGTACGGGTGGAGATCGTATTAGACTGGTTCCTCTACTATGTGGTCGTCAAATCAATCTATGCGATTGAGTTTGGTGTTACGGATGGATATCCATGGCTGGCATGACCACTTATTTTTGTAAGTAATAAGTAGGTGTTAGTACATTTTGTTACTCGTTACTCGTTTGTAATTGACATAATAAAAGGAGACAAAATATATCAAAACGACAAACATGAAATTTTGTTTCATCAATAGGAAGCAATGACATTTTTAATAATTAATTTTTATTTTCATATGACGATAATTATATATCATCCTTTTAATAACCGCAATACATTATCTTGTTAATTACATAAGACGAATTACACTACTGGTAGATACTGCGAAACTTACCCTTTAATTAAATTAATTAATCATATTTTTATCTATTTTTACATCACACTTGTTGATTCACGTAGAACATCAGTCAAATAAACTGTTTATTATTAATTTTGGCTAATATAAAATTCAAGTAAATTAATAATTGAATATTTGTGACTGAATAAATCAACTTTACTAGAAGAATGTTACCTAAAATTAATAAACCAAGCTATGTCAATATTTAAAATCTATAAAAATGTTGTAGATTTATTCAGTTCGGTATAGATAAATTCTTTGGTAGGTTAATAATATTGAATCTATTATTCAAGCGACATAAGGTTTCAAAATTCTATGGTCGACATAGAACACTCGTCTACCTGGATACACCATAAAAAACAGGTCATCGAACTCGTTGCAACAGCTGCTCCATTCAAATTCAAAATGGCGGACATTTATGTCAAAAATTAATAAATGCATGCCTGTTTTTGTATGATGAATTGCGTATAGAGCGATTTAGTTCAACTGTTTATTTTGTATGCATCAAAGCTTCAATTAAATTTATAATATCGTAGCAATGTCTTCAACGCATATTTTTTTGCTTGGCTTATTCGACTAAATGTCTTGTTTACAGCACTTAATTGATGTGATACAGTTCGAATAACCAAATCTATATTAAACATAAGCTATATTAAAACATTACCAATTAATTAATTTTCGACGTAAAGCAAATATTGTTACACTTTACGTAATTAAAAAGGGTCAATTAATTAGCATTGTATTAACATTCTTGTGTTCCTTTTACAATACTCATGCATGTGTTGCTGGCAAGGTTTTATACTTGATACGATTTGATACGCGAGTTATCTATTTTGAACTTTTAAGCGACTTGTTAAAGCACAGCTTATAGCTAAAGGATATTGTGTTATAGATAGGATATTAATGACAAGGACGACTAGAAATAATAGTGTGCTGGTTCCGCATAGGTTTAAAATTTATAATTGCCATGTGTTGTTTTAAAAGATGTGCTGAGTAGTTTATTTCGCCATTTCTTTTCAATGTTAACCACCTTTTCGAAACGGTTATCCACGCAAAAAATGACATGCATAAGTATGTATATTTACAAAATACCTCAATAATGAAATGATTTTAAATTGGATTTTATCATAGGCACCTTCGTGAATGCACGTATATACAGATACTCAATCTTATGTATAAACAAGCTAAAGAAATTTTAGTGAAATGTCTAATTTTAATATGAAACTAAATAAAACAATCAAACTAGTCAAGTCCAAGTTTGGGACAGAGTTTGAGTTAGATAGAGTATCGTTATATGTGTATATTTTATAGTTATTACAAGGTTTCTAATATAATTTTTGAAGATAAATGTAAGCCAGTGATTCTATGAGGTATTGTCATTGGATGTTCGAATCTCTAATAAATCAAATATGCATCCTAGAGGCAAATCCCATTTTTTTATTTGGTTGTCTGCGTTTTAGATTTTTATAGAAAATTAATTGGATTGCGATTAGGGAAATTGAAATAATTATGCTGATTTCGAATTAGTATTGAAGGTATCAAGAAACTTTTTCACTCAATAACTTCGAATCCAATCACCTTGGTTTTGATGCTACAGAGGTAACCTGTGCGATTCAACAATCAAATTAATTAGCTAATAGCAAAGCTAACTAAGTAATATTTATATATAAAACTCTGCAAATGATTTTAATACTTAAGTTATAATATTATACATAAAATTATTCACTTTGAGATTTCACAACATTTATCTGATGAATCGAAACACCTATTACCAATTAACCCTGTTTTGACAATACGATTCACCTTATTTCTAAATTAATGTTACAAAAAGTTTGAGTACCACAGCGCTATAGGATACACGACAGATGCGTGTCAAATGTCCCTGTTTTTTTAATTAAAATTTCATGAATTTCCGATGTGAACTCTACGATACGTGCACAAAAAGATGGCTCTTTACTTAACGCGTGTTATTATGATAGTTATTTATTGTCTGTGGATAAGGGAGTGGAGTGAGTGGAGAGACATGTATGGTAAATGTGTATTTCATTGCGCACAATATGAAGCAGGTAGTCTGGAAACGAGGTGGATAGATCCTGTGTTGTCGACACGTAAACGATGATAGATTAATTAAGTGGCGCTGGCATTATTATTTTTTCTTTATTATATCTGATAAGGATGGTATAATAGGCAGACATAATGCTAAGAGCATTCTTTGTTAGTCAACCTTTAAAACAAAGCAAATGTCAGCAAAAGCGTTATTAAATTTCTTGTAAGTAAATATTAAACACGTATCAGATTCCTTAATTCACAACTGATTCGGTTATTTTGATGCTATTATAGAAAGATGCCTTATCGTAGAGAAGAATCGAAGAAAGGAACTCCTCTGCACACCTTTAAAATATTTATCTTATAAATTATTATGCATACATGGCATGATTTAAAGATTGTCTAGATTTAATTTAATACAAAACTCTATTTTTTTTCTTATACTTGTATGGGAAGTGAAAGTACACTTTATTAAGATCTCCTCAAATGATGTTTGCTAACCCGTAATTATCTAGTGAGTTGGACCTTAACAACTTGTTTGTGACAGTAATTCGAGTCTACCATAGGATTATTAGTCTGATGGGGCATCATCTTAAATAGTAAAAATGCCACTGCAAAGTTTCATAACATACAGTAGTACAATTTGACGGCCATAAATTGTATAATTGAATATTTTTCATTTTTATTAATAGACTATAACAATAATGAATTATAACAAGGTGATGACTTTATTTACACCATTGACTTACATACTCGTTTATATTGGGCAGGTGTATTCCTAATAGACCCAATGCCGATCAATCGATCTCAAATAAAAAAAAAAAATTATGCATTATAATTGGCTCCAACCCATTAGAGGTCCACAGCACGGCATAAGTCTGTCTTAGTAATTGAGAAGATTGTTCACCACACCGCCTTGATCTAGTGCGAACTCCTCTAGTTAGTGGCGACCCTTAACGTCCTAAGATTACGTTACTGACCTAAGCCGATCACTTACAATTGGAACAAGCCATTAAACTATGAGTGCTTGATAGTAATTATCATAGCACATTAATCAACACTGTATAATTAGAAAAATTCTTTAACGTTATTATGATATAACCGCTCACGTTTCGTGCTTTCAAGCCGTCGAGGGCTTCCCATGGTTTTTAATGAAAAAAAATTAAGGCATAAATCAAATAAAGGTGTCGCGTATAGCGTTACTGTTTGAGCGAGGCGCGGCGGAAGCGCAGAGGACCATAAATTATACTGTACAGTTCCCGCCGGGATCTTGTTACGTAGATACAACGAACGTAATTCCGATGTTCATCACGAGATTGACGACTGACGATCGAGAAGCGTACGCGATGATACACAGCTTCACCTGTAACGAACTCAGTCATACAGTCGTACAATGTGGAAATAAGTCCAATGTTTGGGCTTACGCAGTGAGACGTATACCGAGAACTCCAACAGTGTTCGGGGAAAGTATATTGTGAAATTCTATACATATCCCGCACTTTGGTAACAATATACATACCTTTGTATCTTGTGATTGCTTTACTTATATGACTCTTATTCAATTTCTTCTAACATTAAACGCGATGGAACACAGTAAGTTCTTACACTACCTGCATTCCTATGCTTTGAACAAGTATGTTGTCAGTGTTGGTAAATATGTTCGCACATGGACGACAGTAACACCATAGGAATCACTGCTACGTTGCCGGCCGAATAAGAAGCGGGGACTCACATTGTTACCGCCTCTCCAACTACGAGTATGCAGTTAAACCAGGGATGATACATTTCACAATCGCTTTTAGAAGGAAGGGTCAGTAGTACCAGCATGTACTGTCGGAGTTAAACTAGGTGGTGCAGGGCCCAGCGGCCTCCAATAGGAGGGACCACGCATGAGATCCTTGACCGTTGTTTAGTAGGGTGCACCACGAGGAGGAGAGGTGGGCTTGGAATCAAAGATGGATAAGGCTCTTAGACTCCCATGTTAAAAATAAGAGCAGAGGTGAGTGGAGAGTACGGCCTTATTATATATCATTGTTATAGGCTTACGATGAAATAATTTGTTACATTATTAAAATAACTAACATCATAATAATAATAAAAAACTAATAGCTAAAGTACTAATAGGCCGAATAATAAACGCATACCCATCAATTGTGTCGTTATCAGGCATTTTATAATTTATTAATGTTTACTTATTATGTATTATACCTAAACTTTTCTAGTGAAACATTGTCTGTTGGAGAAATCGCATGGAAATAGATTTTTGAGATTGTCGCCTTCAGAGATGCAGAAAGAAACCTTATCTCATACTTATGTTGCATGACTATCATACATCCATACATCTTCGACTGGTGAACAAAATCATGGACAAAGTCTTCCAGTACAGTTAATATAAATATAAAGTTAAAGGAAGTGTTGAATAATTAAGCCTTTACCATGACATATTATCATCGAACGTCATTAGGAGCTTCCTATTTACTTAAATCGCACATACCACCCCGTATCTCCCTTACCCTACATCGGCGCATAAAAACTGCAATTACCTATCAGTTGGGTCACACAATAACCAAGTTGAGACCCTCCCCGTTCTAACTTGACCTGCCTCGCGTTTACCCACTTTGACGACGAAAGGACGAGCGGCGAAACGTATGGAGGCGCGGGGGTCCTGTAACACCGGTCAAACTCAAGGGGTTGCAAGGCTCGAAGCCGGGAGGTCGTTAGCCTAGCTCTGATTGTTCGATGAGTGGCGCAATGAGCCATTTGTGTACGTAAATAAACTGGAAAATATTATGCAGGGAAATAATGAATATTGAACGATGTTAGACACTTGGTGTATTAGCCAATGGGAACAATGGTTCTCTGTAATATTTTTATAAAACTGATACGTCAGATCTATTTCTAATACCGTCAATATGTGATTGCTTAATAGAGTGTTTCTAAATTGTGTATTCTCGCGAACGATTAGATCGATAAACTACCGCAGATTAAGTTAGAGATAGATTGGTTACATTGTAGAATACAAGCTGTTCTAGTTTAGACATGGAGTAGTGTATTGACGTACTGCTGGTTCGGTGACAGACGGTGTTATGCAATACATATGAATACTAATATTTCTGATTCATAAATAAAAAAATTCGTCAACTCCGAATCGGACCTACGTGGTATAAAGTTACTTGTAAATGTGTACAGAGCAAAATGTCTCTGCCTTTCCATGTGTGGTAAAAAATTTAAGGTATATGTGAACATTCTTAACTTATAAGGAATAAGTTTTCCTAAAATGCAAGCGCAAGAACCGGTATTTACATTTAATACTCAACTAAAAAAAATCAATATTTCAAAATAATCCAATCTTCAAAAATACGATTTATCGAAAATTGGTCATTTAACTTGCGTTTTCTTGAATATCTTTTAAATAATTTATTTAAAAAAATGCAAAATAAAATATATTTGTGATTATTGTAATAAGCCCTTTAGATGTATAAATGATATCCCCCATGTTTCTGTTAGTTTTGTAATAAAATCTCAAAAATGTGAATAATTTTTATACAGTATACAACAGTTATTGGGTGTTCACATTCTATATTAACAAATTTAAACTTTTTCAATCTACTAGATTTTGAAAAATCCCGTGTAACTGACGAATAGGCAGATAGGGACAAGAGAGCATTTACACAAAGTTCCGTTATTTCGTAGGACATTAAAATTACTAAGTAACTTGATTACGTTGCCAGCTTTTAGAACTTTTCAAAGCTTGTGAATCATGAGCCATCGAACAGAACCAATATATTATTTGAATATGACTGCAATCGATCAAGTCATCCTGAAGTTACATGACAAGTAATAGATACGCCAACATTATTACAGATAACATATGTACATATAAAGATTTACACGTAACACTGAGAAATTTTTTCAGTCTTACTCGACCGAGCATTTTCTATCCACAAGTTGTTTATTTACGAGCGAAGGAGGTATCTGAGTACAATACAGCGAACGGGGTCTAGAATTTCCCTCTCTAAGACGGGGGACTTACCACATATGTAGTCCGGTTGCAACAAGCGGGGGCATAACTTGAATTGTATATTTGCTTTCTCTATATGCCTCTTGGACTTAACTAGGCGTCGCGTTCAGTAGGTTATGCGTGCCTCCCCTAGCAGCCTTGCATGCAACGTGAATGTATCATGCGATACCATATTCTGTGCACAGGGCTGTAATAAGTCGTTGCCCTTTCTAAAGCTGTGTAGACAACTTGTTAATCAAATGCGCTTACATTTGAAAGTTATAAATAAGCGTTGATGTAAAATTTTCGATTTCGGTTTTAAGATGTACTTTTAAACTGTATGGAAACAGAATACAATGACTGCAACTAGAATTAAATAGACACTGCGGCTCAACTAACCTCAAACTGGTATACAATTTTATTTAATATAATATTATGATAGTATTGTTAATTTTGTGGGTGGAGATAATAGCGCCTTATTTGCAAATGTTACTGGTGTTAGCACTCTTCACATTTTGCCAACAAACTTCACAGAAGCAATCTGCTTTTAATGTAAATTTAGTACATATCATAGTGTATGTCGTCCATGACGAACCGTAAAAAGTTTCTACCAATATATAATTCTGGCTCCCAACGTATTAGTGTTCTTTTGTAGGGCATGCGTCGCTCGTTATTATTGAGGCCTAGAGGATATTCGATCAAGTTGTTCTAGTGCAGATTGTCTCTGAAGCACGAAATCGTCCAAATTTCGTCACTGACTGTCCTCCATCCAACTACCGACCGCAACTGCAGGTGCTTAACTCAAACGACCATTTGCGATCGACACAAATCACCGGACTATAAACGCTTCCCAATGTCTCTTCATCATTTCAATGAAAAAAAAAATTCAGGTAATACGACGATGTACGCGTTAATTTAACGTTTAATATGGAATTAATTCAAAATTTTACATTTATTAACTGTACCCCTAATTAATTTACATTTACATGTGAATAGTTTGAAACGTAGCTAAATTATTACTAGTTAGTTCACCAATTATTTTTCGCGTCGAACATTGGGAATGCTTGAAAGTTCATCCTTTACCTTATTACGGGTAAAACCGAAAGTGGGTATTGAGTTTCGTCAGGATCAATTTGATAGACGGTCAAAAGGAAGGCGAAAGGGCACGAAGGCACGGCACCGTTTTTAACCGTCAGGTCAGTTAGAGTGCAGATTTGTAGGTTAGGCGTTCACACGCGCCCTATGGGGCGGGGCTATGGTACATAAGGCGTGGTATATGCTGCACATTCCATGTACTACATAGGCAGGTGAGTGAAGAAAAATCGCGGACAGTTTTCCTGGCGGGAATAAAGTTAACGCTAGAGCACTAGAAACACATATGTGCCATGGGGTTCCACAGAACTGTGTTAGAAATTGCGTAAGATTATAAATACAGTTCTGTTTTTAAACGTCGGATTTTCTTTTTCTTTTTTTTCCTATCTGTTACGGAAATGGAACGCTTCGAATATCAAACATATTTTATTTCCCTGCAGGTCTATATATGTTCGTCCTATATTTTTTCTAGTAGTTAACAATGTTTCTGTGACATGGTTGTAATAAACGTTTCTTAAGGCTTTTCTTTATAAGTATATAGCCTATTAAATTTATGAGGAAAGTAAAGAACTTGATTACGTTTTGTAGCGTCTAGGGCCTTTGAGACGGTAATCTTAAACGTGATGTCTGTAAATTTTTTATCATAACATACTATTTAACTTGAGTTAATTGCGAAAGTCTACATTTTCTTAAATTTACGGGCTGAAATCTAAATATTTGAGAGGTCCATTTTTATTGGAATAAAGAACATTTTAATTGGAAAAAGAAGAAAGAACCCACGTGAACTGAAAAGCTTGTAAAGAACAAACTTGATCTATCCAACGAATTCCATAACTAAAACATGCAAAGGTAAACTGACCATTGAAATATTATGTCATGAAAACACTTTTAACCCTAATGAATGTTTAGATTTGAATACTTAGAAAATATATATTAAAATAAGCATACCATTAAGTCTTACGTTAATAAGCAGTTAATGTTCCCAATATATTGAATACTTTCTTTCTTTCTTCTACTTTCCTGGCCGACAACGCATCAGTGATGCCTTTGGTGTTACTTATGTCCACGGGGAAAGGTGACCATTTACCATCAGGCGGCTCATCTACTCGTATGTCGGTTATTTATATAAAAAATGGCTTCCTAGCGAATGAAGATAAATTTTAACACATCTTTTTAAAGGAAAATGACGAATTGTAACTACCTTTGCCACAATAAATTGTGTACACTGATGAACAATCCATGTACTTTTGGGAGACTGATGGCCATAAGTAATTTACGTGATGGCTGCTGATCTAGAGACGGCACTGAAAAGGCAAGTGTAACAGCTAAAACTTGCAGTCATTGAACCAGCTCTTGCTAACGGTGTGGTCTGTGGCTCGTTTGTGTGTGTCAAACTACAATGAACTTAACTAAAGTAAAATACTTTTAGGAAATCTTCTTGTGAAAAAGCGGAGACTTGAAACAATACTGTGTTTCCATTATAACTATTTTTTACATTTATAACTTTATTCATCATCATCATCATCTCAGCCGGACAACGCCCACTGCTGGGCATAGGCCTCCCCCAAGGATCTCCGCAACTTAATTATAACTAGTAACTCTATTACTACCACACTATAAAATAGGCGAACCAAGCTGTCAATCGTTCAAATAAGTGGCGTTATGTGAAAGTAAATAAACGCTTCTACCCTCCCAGCACCTCAGCATTATTTATGATAGTATACCACTATTAAGTCTAGGACTTTGAACCTGTCGTTCTGCAGGTCACTACCAACTGGGCTGCAAGGTAGGGGTAGTCATCTCGATAGTACAATTGTATAGTTATATTCTGTGTATACGGTTATGTGGGTACAGTACGAGGGCGGTAGGGGTGCGCTAATGAACTATGAACTGTGTGAGCGAGGTACGAGTATATATGTACGTAGATCTTGCGGTCATTGCTTACTGAACTAAACCTCATTCTGGGGTTGCCTCATGAGAATAAGTTTTAAACGATTTTACAGTCTACTCAACATATAAGTTGTCCAGTCGTTCTTCGCTGTTAATATATCTTCTATGTGTATAAAAAATAGAAAAACAATAATGTTATTACATTAGTAATTAATTATTATATATATTTTTAATATTTTTAGACATCCAAATTTAAATAGATACTTAAAATAACTTAATAAATATATAAACGTAAAACCAAAGTTTAACATTCATGCATTAAAACAATATATATATATATACGTATAAATATAGGCTCTTGCAGTAGGTACAGTTGGTACCCAAGATGCTGGGTATTAATTTATTTACAAAATAAGTTTATTTAATTATAATACTAACATTAGATGTTTATAACACACTTCAAAAAATAGCAAAAACAATACATGTTATAATAATATATGTACAACGTAGTAATAGTGTTTGTTTAAATTATTATTGTATTTGAGTTTTCAAATTGAAATTCATTTATTTTCTAAATATCGCTACAAAAAGCGTAAAATGGTGTGATCTACGTTATAATAGGACATTATGGCATATATACATGCGTAGCTACTTCGATAGTTACTCACGTCAGTGGGGAAACGGTAATGAACTATGCGAGCTAAATGAATCGCCTGCAGTCATTGCTCAGTGAACTAGCCCTTCTTTTAGGGTCGCCCGACTAAAATATATTTGGAATGTTTACAAACGTAATCGATATTCAAAAATCGTTAAACTAAGCAATCGATATATTTAAATCGGATTAATATTTTATACCCCAGTATGGAAGTCAATGTGCAACTATGAATTTATTACTTTATGTACCTATATATCCTATGTCTTTATTTATTTTACCCTCTTAATCGTTATAACTTATATTTCTTTAAATATAATATACTTGGGTTGACTTCAGTATTCTTTTACCTTGTTTTTTGTTGACTTTATAAGAATGCAACGTCGAAATTAAAGTTAATGAAGATAAAACACGTCGTTTTAAGGTCAAATTATTTTTTCCCATACATATTGCCCTAATTTAAAATTAAATTTACAAGAGGAAGCCTTTAAGCATTGACTTTTAATATTGATTTAGTAGAGTCAACAGTTTCTTTATTATTACTTTTGTCCGATACTAAGTAATAATTGTACTAAGAAAACCAATTTGCCTCAGTGCCAGATGGACACGGCGAATCTACTTATAATATATTTTTTTACATACTTAATCAGTTTTAGTGAAGAAATTTTCACTTTTTTATGATGAGAAAATTTTTTTACGTCATCGCAAAAGTCTAATTATAAACTTGTACCGAAGTTAAAAGTTAAATATTCTATACAACTGTTCACTAAAATAGGTATAATAAGAAAATAGGTAAATGTAAAAACATTTATTGTGAAAAGAAAAAACTTTGCCCAGTTTAAAACAGGACAATTTTCTCAGCGACGTAATAAAGTACTTCGGTATCGCAATGAAAAATACCATTAAATTACTCGCAGTGCCTACCATTCCAATTTTAAAATTTGAAATAGTGGCGTCATTATGCAGATTTTTAAATGTGTAAAAGCAAAGCACTGGAGACCAGGCATTTGAGTAGAGCGGGTGTTGCGTTATGCGTGGGCACGCGCTGTTACCGCTGTATTGCTCTGTGCTCTGAACTATGAACGCACCACTTCTTTGCGCGTTAGTTAACATAATGGCCGACTCTAACTAATGTTTGTGCCTGCTATTGCATATACCATAAAAAATAGGTAGATTTATATACATTTCTATTGGTGTGGTATAGCCGTGCATGTTTCTATATTATTGGGGAAATTTCGTCTTAAACTATATGGATTTAGATTTTTTTTAAATTTGTAAGATATATAGCGACAAAAACAATTCGAAATAATTATTAAGTTTCAAATATTTATGTAGAGCAAAACGTAATGGTTCAATACTGGCAACACCGCGTTATGATAACGCAGAAGCTGCTACAGCTTGCTTGAATTAAAAAATCCGATTTAATACAGTAATGTAATAAATAAATAAAATGAACGAATTCGTTTCGTGTTGAATGCATGGTAAGGGTGCACCGACGCACCCCTCACGCACTTACACACACTAATGCACGATCGGTGTACGTGTATTGTGATGCTGGATGGCTATTGGTCGGGGCCTGCGCTCGTGTGTGTACCTGTTTCCCTGTAGGAACGAGTTCGTATAGACATAGAGTTATTTATAATGTGCGTTCTAGGTTGTATGAATTAGTTGCGTGCATTGGGGTAGTCTTCGCTAGGAAAAAGTATTGATTTGTTCGCAACTCGCATAGTTTTGTGAAGGTATAGCGGATGAATTTTGTTCGTATTTACTCTGTACTAGAATGCGATGTTTCTTGTAACGAACATTTTGAGCAAGTTTAACAATAATACGACCTCATAACCAAATTTTTAATTATACTGAATTATTGATTCTGACTGAATATTGATTATGACTGAATGATTGATTATATGAAATTAAATTAATTAAAGTTTAGCTATAAAATCAAATAAAAAACTCCTCCATCGATGGAAGCAGTCATTCAGTAAGTATTATTGTTTCCAAATACCAATCGGAAAATAAGTATCTCACTTTGCTATGAATTTTTCAAAGCAATTTGATTTTTAATATAATCCCAGATCCACGTTGAATAATTCCGGTATACTGATAGATTAACGTTTTAATGCAGTGTGAACGTTTACAAGAAATTTCAGCAGCAGAGCTTTGAGATTTTAAGGAAATATACGAGCACTAGCGACCCCGTCAGACCTCGTTCGGGTTGGACTATTAACTATATATGTTATTAATATAATTAGACGAGTTATAATCAGTAAACCTAATGATGTCGAATACAGGCAAAAATATGATTTTTTAATAATTATTAGGTTTACTGATATTTTTAAGTTTGATGATATAGCCTATCATCTGTACAATCACGTGTTCTCTGTACATATCAAGTATCACGAAGATCGGTCAAGCCGTTCTCGAGTTATAAGGGGGCATACAGACTAACAGACTGACAAATATTTTTCAAAATGGTCAATCCGATGTCAGTGTGTTATAAAACAAATTTGTCATGAAATTACAGACAGAGACATCACAAATTTATATAAATATATAGATTTAATATAGCCTATCCTCTGCGCAACCACGTGTTCTCACTACGAACTAATTTTCATGAAGATCAGTCAAGTCGTTTTCGAGTTATCTCGAGACATGCAGAGAAGCTCAACAGCTTTATACAGTAGTATATATAGATTTAGATTTAGAAGTCCGGTGCTACTCCTAATAGACGAAAATACTTTCTCACTGTTAATATGCACATTTGGATTATTATAACATACGCAGAACAAAATATGGAATTTGGATAAGAATGGACGCATTACATTTTAAATGTTATTCATGCAACCGAAACCGGTTGTATATGGCCAACCGTCTTTTTATTTTTTGTTGGCTACTTGAATGAGCACAGCTTTAATGCTTTTATTTAAAATTTTATTATCCAGCAACAATAGCGCTTTATTCGATGCATGTTTATACAGCCACCATCTTGTGACTGCGTAGACACCGAGTTATATTATGCAGTGTGCTTTACGCACGGCGTTCGAATGAAGAGTTCGTTCTGGTTTTATAAAGGAATAAACTGTTGCTCTTCTTACTTTTAGATAAGCAGCAATTACCACTGCAAGGCATTTATTTAGGTGTTGCTGGAATTCACACTAACAATCCTAGTATATAGAGGATATACGTGAAATGAATCTAATGTATGAATGAATATAAAAGTAATATCCAGAAATGTTTAGTAAACTTCATTAATAATTTAATATTCAGTTTGACTATTCATCCTGTTTTTGCGTCGTTTAAAGTAAGTTAACACGACTAAGTTAACTACAATAGACGGTAATGTAATTCTTCAAAAAAACTAAAAAAAATTGTGCTTTACAAATGGATTCAAATAATGGCCTGGATTTTGTTAGACATAATTACCGGAGAGGTGATTAAAAGTAATGAAAATTGTGCTAAAAAATTTCAGACTTACATATATATGAATGCAAAAATAAAAAATATTACGCAAATGTCAGGGACTTGTTATTTTAATCTATACATAAATTAACCCCAAGTTTCAATCGACAAGTAAATAAAAAAATATTCTTTATCTATTTTGAACTATGTATTCGTGACCAATTACTATAAAGCGTGACAGATAAAACTTAATAGGAAATTAAATAAATTAAAATCTATAAAGTAAAATCGATCTTAATCGATTACTTTTCAAGACTTTATCGAAAACAAATCAACCACACAGATTACAAAGTAGTGAATCGGCAAGAACAAAAAGAAAGAACAAAATACAATTATACAACGTGGTCGCTACGTGTTGTAGTCTGATGGCGATGCAAGATGCATCATTAAGGAGTCCATTCTGCCCGTTACATCAACTCACATCAGCTGATGGCACAAAAAGCTACACTCAACATCTGCCGAGCGTGAATCACCGGTCTTTGGCTCGTGCCGAAAAAAAAAACATCGAAAAGTGTAAACTCGACCGTTATAATCGCTGTGGGTGGACGGACTCACGTGGCACGAGGGCCCGTTCAAAAATCGATTCTTTTTTTCGATCGCGAGCGATTTTTTTGCAAATTCGATACATTTTACACTTCCTATTTTTGCATGCCTCTCTTTGAATTTGATATTAGCACGTGTTCGTGTTTTTTTCGCGATCCACGGTTAATTCGGCGCGGATTCGATACGTTAGAGACGAAAAGACATTTCAATCGCCTAAAAGTCTATCCTTTTTTATTCTGTTCTGCTCGTGACTGTCGTATAATATATCACACACGTATCGCGTCTCGCACTTGATATTTGCAGCGATTGTCGTGGGACTACAGATTTCTCGCTCCGTTTCAGCCCCCACTTACATGTAAAGGAAACAATGGTGGAAATGCAAGTCAAAACTGCATTGTGGAACAAAAACTTCATACACTGACGCTTCTCTCGCAAGTACGTGGTACGCATGAATGTGGATAGTAAAAAAAAATTGAGAATGCTTTGCTTTATTACATCAATCCTTACTTTCATAATGGAAGGAACCGGAATCATCTATTGTTTTATTCTACCTTATCACCTAAGTCATACAAAATACATTATGTAAACGTATAACAGTTGGTACGCAATAAATTTCCTGTAATTCCTCGCGTCGCGTCGCGTCGTCGCGACGTTCAACATTAATTTGGTTGCAAAAAAATTTGACGATTAAAGTGAATGTATGTGTAATCTACGAAACAACAACACCATTAAAATCTACTTTATAGACGACATAAATTTATAAGTTTCCTACGTAATGTCTATTGGTATATTATTTTGCAAAAAGGACAAGGCATTAATATTTTTTACGAAATAAAGTCGACATCAATTCCAGGATTGTTTTTCAAGCTATGGTATAAATGGTTCCAAGAACAGTTATTAGTTATTTATTTCCTCACTCTGAGATTAAAAACGACGATAATTAGAGAACTATAGTGTGTACAAGAAATTCTTCAGTGACAAATGGCAACCGTGAAACTGCGGAAAAAATATGTTTATTAACAATTTTTTTTTAGATTTGTGGAAGTATCATGATTTTCAGTGTATGCACGTTGATATGCAAGGTTCTACATTCAATCACATTAGAATTTTCACAAGATTTTCTAAGATGATCAGCAAGTTTACATGATCGTTCTGGGAACATATGAAATCTCTCTCTTACATCAAGAAGTAGACATACATATAAATGTTAATCCTGTAAGTCGAGAATTGCTAGGTATAGTATCCAGATATAATGTAGTGTTAGAACAATTTTTCATTTTAAAATACTACAAAAAAATTAACAAAAAATGACGACGTTAACTCGTTAGGTAATTTTAGAAACAAATGAAATCTAAAATTCAAACCGAACAGCAAAAATATGATTTTATTTGTTTTTAATTACTTATGTTGTATACAAAGTTTCTCACGTGAAAGCTCGTACTAGAATAACACTAGTTATTATGATTTTGTAGTGCAAATAATAAATCTATATATAAACAGGCAAAGAAAAACAGTTCAGTATCTTTTACTCCTGTGTTGGTCACTGATTTTCTTTTTTTTTTATTTGTTTACTATTTACGACATTTCGTGTTATCAATAAACATCATTTTAAAATGGAATGTTATTTAATGGTCATGTACCTTAAAAGGTAGTTATTAACAACCTTAAACGAGTCATATGATTGTTTTCTTGGATTATTTCCACATTATTGTTTACGCAAAATGCTTTAAATTAAACGAATTCCGAGAACTTTTTTGTTACGAAAGTTTTTCCTTCACTGTATTCACTTTTTAAGGGTTTAATTCAATATAATACGAATTAAGTAAAAGCTTAGCGGTTTACGCTTTTATTTATCCTAAAATTGAAAATAATAAACCTTTTATTCTTGTTTTCAATTGGTGTGTGCATCAATCCGCTTACTTAGCATTTAATTGTTGAATCTCGACAATTTAATGTAATGGGTATACATAAATATTTACCAAATATCTACTTGAGAGTTAGATGGGAAATGAAAAAATATTTCCATACCATTAAACACATTACGCCCTTGACATTATAGAAACATTTACTGAAGGGATTATCGCGCAAGTAAGGACGAATCGCCCATCTGCTGTTGAAAAAATATAATCAAACATGAAAAAAGAGCACCTTTACCTGACAATAGATACAATCAGATCGAGCCGTGATAAAATCCTAGAACAGTGTTTCTCAAAACAACTAGCAACCCTAGGCCGGTAAAATTCCTACCAGTCTTGAAATTATCGGAGGATAGGAATATTATCGATTAAATAATATTAATAAATGTTGCACAGAGAAAAGTTAATAATTTTTATTTATCTATTGTCAAAGAACAATGAAATATTACCAACAAATAAAAAAAACTAATAAAAAAATTATATTTTTTGTATTAGCAGAATTAATATTTATTTTTTACCAATAAATACATTTAAAACTAAATATATACGTGGTTGTTTATTCTTAAATCGAAATAAGTATTATTTCATTGAAATCATTGTCATTGTTAACACACTGATATACGTAACTGAAAAATAAAATACTGTCATCGCGTGATCAAAATTGATGATAAGTCTTAAAAGGTAGAAAAGAAAAACTTTTTATTTATGTAGTGTGTTTCTTCTAGTAATGTTATTGAATGAAACTAATCATAATCTTCCTATATAACGATAATTTTAGTACATGGCTCAATTTAAAGTGTTACCCCAGCATTCAAGCTTTTATATTTCCATGTAACATTACAAGAGACGTGATTGCCTAAAAAGTTTTTTTTGTACTTTATTGCCATCTAACATTACAAGAGACGTGATTGCCTAAAAAATTTATTTGTACTTCAATACCTCCAAATAAAGTTTTATTTATTTTTTTATTGGTATAGCTCAACAGTTTGAGTATAACTGTCCTAGAGGTGTATCCTATGATTGCAGTGCAGCTGCCGCGCACGTTGCGGCGGCTCGTGCGCCGGAGATAATGTGGGCGACATATGAGGCTTTATATAAATACTACACAGCTTTAAAAACGGACGTATGTATGTCAATATAAGGGCTGATTGTTTTCCTTTCTCCTTTTTGTATTACAATATCGTATGTGATATGAGGTATTTATTTAAGACAAAAATTAGGTTTGATAAAATAATGATACTCTCAATAAATAAAAATATGATATTTCCGCGGGCAAACCCTAATTTGACGACCCCGTAGCCCAGTTAGTAGTGACCTTGCCTGCCGAGCGTGGGGTCCCGGGTTCGATTCCCGGCCGGGGCAGATATTTATGTGACAGATAATTGTTTGTTCTCGGGTCATGGGTGTTTGTGATGTGATCATTGTGTATGTCCATGCCACCCGCAACACAGGGAATCCTAGTGCGGGGGTGTGAGTGTGTAAACGTTATTTTATTTTATTTTATTATTTAATTTATTTGTATGGAAATTGGTATTACGTAATAAATTAATTTTAAGTGGCTAGTCCTAAGTATGAACTGCATTAAATATCAAATTATAATATAATAACATTATTTAAATTTTAAAACCTCGTTGTAATCGACGCTCTACGGTTAGCCTTGCTTCTCTTCTCAGTAAGGTTTAAATTAATCCGATGATATTAGGAGCCAGATTACAAATGTTTCTTTGGGATAATAGACATTTATTTCATAAAGTAGTTACTAAAGTTAACTAAACTATAAACTCCTGAACATTTTTGGATTTTTTTTTTGTAAATTGACACCATTCGTTGGATGATTACAATCAATAACAATAATTAGTTCATTTGTATTTTAACACAGTAAAGAACCTGCAATGTAAAAATCCGTATAGTCAGATTGTTTAGACTTATCTTATTTAGTAAACAAATATGGTAGACTGATAATTTCAACTAGTAATAGACAACCATTAAAGTTGGGAGGTATCGAAGGAGTGAATACGACAACCTAAACTAAATAATGATCATCAAAATTATTATAATCTACGACTTGGAAATAAATTACACAAGAAATTATTAAAAAAAAATTAATATAACTATTGAACAGCTTTTAAATATTATTTTTAGTTAGAGTTTCAATAAAGAAAACATATGTGTATATCATTCAACTAATGATTATTCCAATACAAATCATTCATTCGTCTTTCTCATCACTACAAGTCAAAGATAATATTGATTTTAAAAATGTCAAATTCTTATAGGCTATTTTTATCCGTGCAAATGAATTCTGATATTTAGTTAAAAAAATAAAAACGTATATGTTTAATATACAAATTTACGCGTCTAGACCTTAACAACGGTGGTTTTTATAATATGTCGTGCTTGTTTACTAATAAGACAATTAATATGGATAAATGAACTATGGTTATCTATTACCTATTAGCTGAAGTGATGTTTAGATTAGGGATGTAATTCAAAGGTTTTTAAGTGGTGACTACTCATTGGTAAAACAAAAATCTCTCTCCACACAAGCAGATTCGTGATCTGCAGAGATGGCTCAGTGTCTGTCAGTCTGGCGCCTATGATGGCAGGCATATGTCCAGAGGTGGACTTACAAAATATGACTGCTGAATGCATTCAATTAGACTAATTAACTTCTGCCATTACTAAACACTTCCTTTCGTCTTGCTGATTCTTTCTGGCGAGTAAAAGATAGATTTGGTTTCTTAACCTTTTTGTTACCTTTGATTTTGTTGCCTCTGGTATTTAAACATTAAAAGTCTGTAAAATGTTATTACACCTTCAAATAAAGGTGAAGCCCGACTGACGCTACGCTCACACTCTAAGGTTGATGTTTTAAACTAATTTGCTAAGTTACTTCCAAGGCCTTTAACTTATAATCGTAAATTAAGTCAAGTAGGTTTTTTTGATCTTTACTTTGTAACAAAGTTTTTCGGCAACAAAATTTGTAGCCGGTTTAAGTTGTAATTATGTTTTTGTATGGTTTTGTTTCAACGTGAGACTACATATGTTGGTTATGCTGCTTTTAAATGTAACGTCCAATTTCATCTGGCAAAGAATTATTTTAAAATATCCAGCATTATTATTCATTATAAATTTTATTATTTGGAGCCATGCCATAGTAAAATAAGCATAGGTCGCCCCACAACCGAGTGGACTGATGATCACGAGAACACAGCGGAAGGCTTTTGACGGTTCATTGCCGCTCGGGGTGGCACTAATTGTCTATACAAATAAGGAAGGCTCCCATATATATATATATATAGCAATGGACTTGAACAGGATAATTATTTAATCCATTCCAACATTAAAAATGCGAAAGTGACTCTGTCTGCCTGTTACACGTTTACGGCCAAATCGCTGAGCCTATTGTGATGAAATTTGATATCGAGATATTCAGAAGCTAAGGGAAGGACAATTAAGGATTTGTATGTTTTACAATAAACTCGACAAAAATTGAGTTTTGGGCGCTTACACGGCTTACGCTGCCTAAACGTTACAAAATGCATAAAGATAATGTCCTAAAGAAATATATTTAGTTCAAAAATCTACAAAGAAGTCCCTAGTGGTATACGTCTATCTCCTAAGGTTAAGTCACAACAGTAACCATTTTTATATAAAAAAGAAATACTAAAATATATAATAAAAATTTTTTTAATGGAAATTACTTTTATCATGAATCGAATTAATGATACACTGTAATCTCCATCGAATCGAATCGAATTAATGGAATCCATGCGGACGAAGTCGCAGATAAAAGCTAGTTTTTAATATAAAGATGACAATAAAAACTTAATCCTTTCACATTAACTTGAATCTTTGAGCTTGGATGTTAATTTCCTACAATAAGGAGCTTAATATTATTAGATAATTATCAGTGAGAGGTGAACATTCTATAAAACGAGAGAAACTATTTTGTTAAGCCGATTCTTCTTCATAATGCAGAGTGACAACAATCTTATATCGCTGCAGGCAAATTTGGTTAATAAATATCGATTATCTCTGCTTTAGTGAATTCTACAGACAAAAATAAATCTAGTAGATACGACATAAATACGTTTGAAGACTCATAGCATAAGACTTATTGAGCTTTATATCGGATAAGAAAACGTTTTCCAGCTTTATTCGCTATCGAGTTTCGTTGATAACTTGATCTGATAACACTTTCAGGGAATCGATTTCTTTATTACGAAAACGGATGATAAAATTGCCGAGCTACGAATATGTATGTACACATACATACATTATAAAAAATCATCTGTATTATAGGTATGGTGTTGATTCTTAATAATTAAAATTAGAATAATAAGAAACAATAAGTGTAGAAGTTAAAATGAGGTCTGTTTTGGATTTTTGTCAATGGAGAAACCATTAAATTTACTTGTAGACAAGATTTCGGCAATTTTTTTGTTGATTACAACGCAATCGTTTTTCCTCGTAGCTTATTATATTAAAAGTGTGCTAACACGCCTCCTGATGGTACGTTGCCTCCTCCTACCTACTCCTCCTCCTACCTCCATTCATGAACATACGTAATTTCCATCGCGTTAACGTCAAAAAAGAACCCGTTGGTTAACTGGTTGTTGTTGTCAAAAACATTTCTCGATATTATTTTAGTAGGGTATGATACTAGGCAGGTAACGATTCCAGCCAGTATCTGATAGGATACAGGATAGCATCACCGTAGCATAGCCGTCAGCTTAAACAGAATACTACAGTCAACTTTCAACAGAAGGAAAGATTTAATGGCATGTTGTGATTGTTTCTAGCAAACGTGTAAAAGATTGTTTCTAGGGTTTCCAAAATCTTGTGAATAAATAAATGAAACCTTTGTAGATCCATTCTTGTGTTTGACTGTCCGTCTACTATACTTTTGAATCTATTGGACAGAAAATGCTAACTTATTATCCATTAACAACATATATATATTACATATATATATTCATTTGCAAATGAATTGTAAGTTAGATAATTTTAAAATTTTTGTCAAGTGCTTCTCCTCATAGATCAAATGAATGTGATGATTATGAAGGACAAAAATATATCACGATCCGAAACCTGATTTGGACTTGATTAATTTCGAAAAAAGTTATGTAGATTGTACTTATTTATTTATTTGGAAAAATATTTCTTCCATTTGATAATATATTCGTAAAATGAGCAATATAAAATTTTCAGTAATTCCCAATCTTCCCTTGTTTTATTTCATTTCATAAAATAATATAGCAGCCAAATCTTTTCGTGAACCATTAATTTCTGTGCTATGCTTTTATTGCCATTTTATGGTAATAACTAGTTCTTTGAATTTCGATTAGAGAAAAATCTTTTACTATTATTTTTATACCCATTTATAAGTCTAAATATAATATTTATTCGAATATATTTTTGGTGAGTTGATTTCGTTCGAAATTGCCATTCGGTTCATATGATAGAGAATATCAATAAATCAAAAACTTTGCTATTGGCGCCAAAGGTTTTATGTACACAACAATATCTTGTGAGAACCACTTGTCTTTTCGTTAAACAAAGGCATTTGTAATTCACGTAAATGACTAAGTTTCGACGTTTATATATTTCTTGACTTATAAATGCAACTAAATAATGGATAAAATTTATTTCTTGTAGATCTTCAATAATAGTCATCGTCTTAGCAGTTGTATAAATAAGTATAAATCTGAATTGGTATCGTGAAATTTTTGTTTTGCTCTAAAGAAAGATACATCTTTGTTATATTTGTTTGTCAGTCAGAATCTTGTATACATTACGGCATATATAATGAAACTTTTATAAATATTTATTTAGAGAATGACATTCGCATTCAACGTATGACGCGAGACACATTACTTCCGAAGCCATTTTATACTGTCCGCGAACCAACCAGTCGCGTCGTGTCGACAAGATGGCGGTGTAATTTATGCAGACGAATAAATTAATGGAAATGGTACGTAAATAAGTACTGCATTACCTATTTTGCTTCATCGGCAAATCGATTTGTGATTTTTTCAATGACTCCTGGATTCATTTTATGTTATTATTACGCAAATCAGTATTATTCGAATTGAGAGAGAATTCAGAACCCTCTAATATCTTTTGAAAGTTCCATTTTTCTATTAAGACGATTTATATCTTAATCTGTACTCATGAATAATCTTTCAAAATAATTTTGTTTTTAGTGTAATAAATTGGAGTTTTGATTTTGTAAATATTGAAATAATTGTTCAAACAAACCGACTTTAACTTGTAAACATACCGTTTATAGATAAGGATCTTTATAAGGAGTGAAAATAATGCGTAAATTACAAAATATTTATATATTTTATGTAATTTATTCATGCAGAGGACCTTATCATTTACTACTGAGCAATTACTTTGATATAGGTAACGTAGTGATCCATCGATTTTTTTGTTCGAGTCTTTATGCATCGCATCAGATAGTAAACTTTACGCGTGTTTTCATATGTAATAACGACATAATTACTGTAAAAAATTACCGGTAATGAATTATTAATTGACTTTTACTCCCGTGTAAATTACTACCTGTCAGTAGGTACATATAACATTGTTTAAGACCTAATTTAATAAATAAATAGATTACTTATTGACATTAGTTTTTCGTTGTTTTCATAACAATTTAAAATTAAAAGCAATATAAAGGTCGCTACAATTTCTAAGGATTTAGTTCCGTGTTTATAGGCTACTATTGATTGATACGTACGTGTATGATACTTACATATGATACTATTGATCCTTGTATTACGATAAGTAATTGAACCAGAATTGAACTTTTAGTAGTAAGTTTAACAAAACCATTTTTTTTATTCGAAAAGTAAATTCAGAATGTACACAGTCAGTAAAATTTGCGGTGGCTGTGGAATTACTATATGAAATTGTATTGAAAACCAAATGGCAGTAACCGGAACTTCGTTAAATGCATGCAATCCTTGCGAGACCAATTACTTCTTGTTTGTTGATGATATAGCTATAATAATAATCGATTTAAAACAGTGAAATATGCTGTAGTCACTATATTTGTAAGTAAGCTGCCATGTTACGGACAAAGACATTTCATTAAATATCATGAAATTTATAGCATTATAAGTGCTTTGATTGAGAAAATTGTTTGTAGTAAAAAAATCCAGCAAGAAACTCAGCAATCAACTCTTTTCAGTAACAATGAATTTAATGTTCTAAATTAATCGATAATATATCGCGGTGTTGATTGCCTTCAACTGTCATTGTCATTGGATATTCGTGTATGTAAAAAAATATTTTTTTACATTACGTCATAAATATTTCATATAATTCTATATACGTTCACTGACTTATTCAATTATCGATATATATCTATCTACCCGATAACAGTAAATAATAATATATCACCTTATATCATCTATCGAAGTCATTCCTCACACACTACACACAAATTTAAAAGTCTTAGACATCGTTTACCAATATACATCATCTGATAGAAGGTGATTAGGAAATTAACATAACCGCAAATGCTCCCATATTGGGCGAAGGCCTGCATGAAAGAGTAGTTATGTTTTTGAGGACATATAAATAATGTGCTTAAAAATAATAATAATTACAAAATTATTGACCGACCTTTTTCTCCGTTAACTTCTCGCATCGACGCTGCTTACATATTTGATGTGACTTATCATTGCGACAGGGGGCGCAGTCTCCGCAGTTGTCCTTCCGCTGGCAACCAATGCACTCCCCGCAGCGCTTCCTTTTCTTCTTTGTCTGCGAGGGACACCACTATTATTGAGTTGTGCTGGGTATTAGTTACTGTGACCGAAATAAGGAATGCTGGAACCGAGCAATTGACTATTATGTTTTCTGAGTGTTTCGACTTGTAAACAATGTCATAGTAAATTCTGACAACAGAACATTTTTATTTATTTTTCTTTTCCCTACTTGATTCTCTCACATCGATCAGTAACAGCAGTCCTATCTTTTTTCTCCTTCAACATTACAATTAATGTGGATAACATAATTACATACGAGTACTGAATGTTTTAATTATAATAATAATATTATCATGTTAATAATACTTACTAAAGTTATTACAATGCAATTTCATCACTATTTCAAACTGTATACGTGGTAAGTCCTAAGGTTTTTTGTTTGCTGCGCTAAATTAGGTTTAATCTTAATAAAATACGCCATTAGTAGACAGTAAACAATTTACACTATGAAAAACTATGTTTGGATTAACTTTTTGAATGCAAAAACTCGCACGTTCGAACTGTTTTGTTTAGGTATAAATTGCAGACCTAATAGCAGTTGTGGGGCTACCAGCTGCTATTAATGGTTGCTTTAAGCAAAGTTGCTTTTATATCGGTTTAGACTTGCTCATGCACAAACGAAATTTGGGCTGTACTGGGCTGTACACTCATCCTTTCATCCCATCCGGCCCCTGCTGCCTTGTGGCGCACTCGGCAGAACTATGGAGGAGATTCACTCGAGGTCTTTAAGCTCTGTACTACTACGACCAGCGCAATCAACGGTTGGTATACATTCGTGGTGGTCAGATGTATATTGCTATAGACGGTAATCAGCATAAAGACATATGCATGTATTTCTTACAATCATAATAAAAATAACATAGCATTTATTCAGCAAAGTAATTTCGGGTCTGCTAATGACACGTCCGGGTCACCGTCGCTGAGTCGTGACGGCTACCACTTCGATTCCCGGTGGGGTAAGTCCGTTTATTTTATCTTTTACGGAATCATAAATGTAACAAACGCTTCATGATATATTTATATTATAAATATAGGAGGCCTTTTGATTCAATTATTGTATGAAATCATTAAGGAATACAAGATTTAATTTATGAGCAGGTATAAGATTTCTAAACTTTTTGGTACCTCGAAGTAATCTTTTATCAAAATTAATACGCGTTTGAATAGAACAAAATTAAATTAGGAAATTATATTAAATTAAGAATAGTAAAGGAAGATATTTATTATAATTTTCTGGAATATTTTCTTTTGAAGTTAATTGTACGGTAGTGTATAAAGCTTAGATACATGTGCGTCTTTGATTCTAAAGGAAAAGAAAAGAAAATGTATATATACTTCCCTTTAGAAGCTAACATAACAGATAAGCTAACATACAGTAGCGTAACATTTATGCAACTCGTTACAGTAAATATACAAGCTTCGCCGCGTGTAAACATTGTAATACACATTATTATTTCATTTAATAAGGTTTATAACTACAACGTATATATTTATTACATACAACTATATCAGATATTTATATCGGCCTTTGCATTGTTCGAACGATAAGCTTGTACCGCCCATAATTTTATACCACCAATTTGCCGCGTGTTTAACGAAATTTATTTACATATTTACCAACGAACTTTATTGTGATAGAATGTTCTTTTATTTACAACTTAATCCGCGGCCGTGAAAAGTGTAACAGCTGTGATGCGTACAGAGACCACGGGGAGCCGCCATTTTAGGCGCAATTTTATTATGTTTATGCAATAGCACCGTTATCATCCAATGCAATCGGAATCAGCCGATCGGCCTCCCGACAAACAGCTGACGAAGGTTTTATAATGGAAGTGTTGCGTTTAGAATGTTCGCCCGACTGCACAGAAGATACGATACGCTTTATATCTACATGTTCTCTTCCGCCATTTAGGTATATGCAACAACAAAATAAATACGAGTAATTTAACATCGGCGTAAATAAATATTTTTTCTTTCTCTCATTCAAAATTTTCTTGAACACAACAGTTGCTAGACGTTTAGTAAATGTTCTAAAATCACGAACTGGATATGATAACAATAAATAATTTCTGAAACTATAACGGACATGCAACGGCTAACTTATTATTTATGTCGTTTTATTGTATAAGAATATATTTATAACGATTTTCAACACGTTATAAGTCATTAAGTTGATGAAGTTTGTAACGTTGCAACATTGAAATATTGTAAATATATTAGTTATTAACTGAATTGTGATATTGTGAATATATATGTATTATGCCAAAACTGTTGTACTCGTTGATTATATTCGCGTGAGGCCCACTAGTGTCTGACAAACCAGTTACAGACGAACGTTCGAGGCGGCATCTGCCATGAATAAGGACCTCGGATAGGCATGAAAAATCTCAGTATAGCCATTTTATAAAATAAAAAATTGTGCCGCGTGAACGTAACATACCATAAGCTGCAAATAGATCGATAAAATGAATGACTTAGACGCCGGGCCACCATATTTATTGTCAAACGCTCTAAACGCTAATATATCCGGTTCGGCAGATGTTATTTTATTACTGGCCAATACAGCCGTGCCTCCTATTCTAAGTAGACCAATTAAGTTTTCATACCCGCCTACAAAGTTTCGCTAGGAATGCATTAAAATTTTTTATGGGAATTACATATCTTGTCAATTAATAAAATGACGGCTCAGGTGTCGACTCGGTGTAGATGACACTTTTATGTAACCATTGGTTTCAAGTCATTTTGTATGAATTTATTACCTTATGCCTGTAAATGATGAGGACAACCGCTTCCAATATTTGCGTTACCTTTTAAGTCACTTTTACAGTTCACTTCTTAATCTAGTCATTTTATGGTTTTATATTCGAACTATGTGTAATTTTACATAATTTAGTTTTACAGTCTTCACATTATTCTATTATAGCTTAAAGATAACTTTACTTAATTTATAAATACAAATTTAACGAGTCACTATTTAGGTAAATATGGTAAAGTCAAAATGTCGTTTATCTACACTTTAATAAAGGAAAACTCATTAATCCCGGTTCTATAAAGTCCTATACATCTTCCCTAAGCGCACGCCGGGATAATATTTATTTTTTCTAGTTTCCTCCGCACTTAGACAATAAATCAGTGGAAATGATTTCGTCTCTTCCGCTTTCTGTGTTTCGTTCTTTGTTTCTTGGAAACTTTCGCAATGGATTTTCCCGACTTGACTCATTCGTATAATGAGTTGTGCGGCGTACACACAGTCCGATTTATTACAAGACGGCGATGAACCGCAATCGTTGTAGAATTAACTAAAACCGACTGATAAGGACAACTTAACCAAAACTGCGGAATTTTGGTAGTCTATAAGCAATGGTGTTGTATTCATACCTAATGTATATTTCCGTCTGCAAAGAGACCCATGTTGGTGATATTCTATGACGACGTGTATGAATGGTTTCAGTAGAATTAATAACACTAAGTGCTGACGTAAAAATCCATTACTTACCAACATAGAATTAGTCACTAAGGATATATTATATTGGTTAATATAATTGTCTGAAAACCACTACTTCATTGATAATTTCGAAAACAATGTGAACATTAATCAAGATAGATGATCCCTGTAATTCATTTCAAATGTGTTCACTATAAGTTAGCTCACGAAAATAATATACAAGGGAAAATATATGCATAGATGGATTGTGTGTTAAAAGCTTTACAAACAATTTATTTTATACCACTTTACGATTAATGACAAACAGTTAAGGATAGTTTGAGTCATATTTTGTTACCGGCTGTTCTAAAAACTGAAAAGTGTGCTATTTCGTTATGAGTTGGATATTACGTTTGAGTATTGTACATAAACGTAGCGGAACTATTGTTGTGCTTTGAACATACTATTACGTAATTATAAGAAATATTTTAATGAATACTTTGATATCTGATATTTGAAAGAACATATAAAATTATATCTTATCGGCCTAGTTGATTTTCCAGCGTTGACCCTATAATTGAGAAATTAAATAATATCAAGTTTTATTTATAAATTATTTATACAAAAGTTTTTTTTAATAAATTACATAAAAGTAAAAAGTATGACACATTGATTAAATTGAGTAAGAAATAGTACCATGAAGATCTAAGAATAGAACTTTATTACAATTGTTGTGATAATCCATATTAAAGACTATATCAAATATAAACTCAAAATCTAGTTTATATATATATATGTATATATCCAATTTAGTACTTCTATAACGGATAGTTTTTTTGTCAAGTAAAGCATTACATTCATTAGGTTGTCTTTATAGTTTTTTTTTTTATTTCATCGTAAAAATACATTTAAAACGAGTATTTTACTTTATTTAATTTTACTTGTAAGACGAACGGTGTTTGATGATGTACGTCAGTCATTGCCCAAAACATACTGTGTCACCTTTTGCCGACAGTCTAATTTCATGAAATTAATATTTAATACAGAAACCGTTATGTTAACAATTACGATGTCACCATCGCGAGGACAAAAGCTTATCGTTAACGCGTAATTGGTATTTTTCTTTATAATTAATTGCCCAAAAACTACCAAAAATTATTCAGGTATTCATTCGAAAGCTTTTAATATAATGTTATTCTTCAAACGATATCGCATGACTCGAATTTGATAAGCGTAACGGTTCTGTTTTTAGTTTGAAAATTGCAATTTTATGATTAACATTTGCGTGCGGGTAATGAGCGGTGCGATAAAATCTTTATATCTCGTACTTTTCGCGGCGAAAGGATCGTAGGGTCAGACGCTTCAGAGCTTTGTAACGGTATGCGAGACAATGAGCTCGCCTTCGTAAAAAATCGCCTGTATCGAGAAAGCCAAACGTAGCACTCTTTTGATTTCCTTTGTGTCTTCACAATACCAACAAACGTCACTATAAAAATTACTTTTGCGCAGGAATTTATACATTATTGCACTAAAATTCTCGATGAAATAAAGAGGAAACGAATTGCTTAAATTGATATTAAAGTAAGGAGCATAACAATTTTATAAATTTATAGTTCAAAGCTAATTCTTTTCCTTTAGACTAACTTCTAAACGACATCGACCAACAAACTACGTTCCGTAAAGGCAATTAGTCGCAAAATAGTTGCAAATAGCAGCTGCGCCATCGCAAAGGTGTTCGCTGTTAGACTAGGAAATGCTGACATTTATTGTTGAAGGAATGTTGTCTTAACATGGACCTTTTCTAGCGTTTAGCCTTTTTCTTTTTCATCGGCTTCACTTCTAAGGTTTAAGTGAAAATAGAATGTGTGAACGATGCCATTTTAAATATAGGCGAACTCCAAGGAGTTGTAAATTAGATTCGCGTAGTGAGAGGACGCGAAAATTGGCTAACGGCGTTTTCTTGATCATAAAATAAGACCGTGAACCCGACTAGTGTTAAGGCGTTTCAAACCTGCCGCCTAATTGCATTCGCCTTTAAATTTGAGTGAAACTCATAAAATTTTCTAAGCAGGACACGCGTAAATCGCCCGACTTTAATTTGTGTTTTAAACGAGAGAAAGTTAATTTATTGGAGGAGCAAGCGAATTGGCTAACTATTAAATTTATAGCCGCGAAGACAGAGTTCGGCCATTTCGAAACTCGGGACCGAGAATAAAAACTGCTCCCCGAATAATAAAAGGTGGAATTACTGGGAAAGTTTCGCTTTTCGGAATCTCTCGAATATCTACTTTCAACGCCGTGTAGTCTGTTGAAATTCAGAGAATTCTCATATCTTCCGTCGAATATTCAGTCAGCTTTTCGCAATTCCCTAGCGTCTTGTTTACGCAATTCGCCAATTCGCGGAAAGAGAGATTAGTTGTCGTGTCTGATTTTATTGTGTAGACCTTACTATGTTTGAACTTGTTTTATACTACGTATACAGTTTGTTTGTTCTGAATCACAAAGCAATACTTCCTAAACTACATGAGTGTTTATTGAAATGTCAAATGAAACCGACGATTACGACGATGTCTCAGTAGACTCACCTGTTTTTCGCTGGATATGTCGTCGAGCTCCATCGGTCCAGTAGCCATAGGAGGCGGTCCGTGCATCGGAGATTTAAATCCCGCAGTAGATGATACTGCAGCCACTTGCCCGCTACTCTCTGACCCCACTTCCATGTTGGAACCGTCCGATTCTGAACTGTTTGCACGCATTTTCCGTCGCTCCTTCTTCCTAAAGTCTGATCTTGTAGGAGATGAGGCGCTACCGAAACCATTCGCCTTTTTCTCGTAACCGTTGTCAATTAGCATTGGATTTTGAAAATTGCTATGATGCAATCCGTTTGGAGTGTATTTATCTTGAAGAGATTTCATGTCAAATGGTTCATTTTTTAGAACATGGACCACGGTTGGACTTTGAATGTTCTGTATTATACTTCCGTTTTGGTGAAGAAGCGTGCCGTTTTGGTGTAAGATACCGTTCTGCGTGGGAAATGCGTTAATGGTAGCAATGTTCGGCTGATATAGCTGTATGTGACGGTCGTCGATGTATGCCTGACCCGCGACTTGGGTTAGCTCCCTGGCTTGTAAAGGTGCAGGAACGAGGGGATAGCTTCGGGCATTTACAGCTGTTAGCGTGTGGAATGTCGTAGCGTTCACTGGCGATAGCGTTGTTAGAGTTGTAGATAGTGGTGTCACTTGCGCTAATGTGGTTAAGTGCGCCGGAGACGACGGTGTGGTGAGTTGCGTGAGTTGGGTTAACTGACTAGGACTCGCGCTTGGCGTCGGGCTTGCTGTCACAGGAACGGGAGTAACACTCGGCAACCCCGTCTCCGGTATGACAGTCGTCTCTGGAAACGTTTGGAACTGGCTCTGGAAGGACGGCAGCTTGTTGGCTATAGGCTGCAGCGTTACCGACTGATACTCGAGCGGGGATGCAAATCCGGCTCGTAGAATCGCATCCTTCGAGTTGACAGTGATGGGCATCGATTCCCACGGTCGGTATTGCGCCTGGCTGGCGATTACGGAGACCGTGTCACCATGTCTCTCGTAGTACTCCCAAGCAGGGTCGATGAGCCGGGTATCGGCTGTGAGTATTCGGTGCTCGTCGGCCATCTCGCCGAACGTCGAGAAAGGCGGTAGGTGCGCGTTGTCCGCGCTCGCCTCGCCGCTGAGCGCTTCGCTCATGGCGCATTGCCTCGACGCCACCTCATCGCGTCTTTTTCGTTCTGTCACTTCCAATCTTATTACAAAAATAAGCTCTACTAAGTCTATTTACGTTGTACTGAACACTCGGAACTGCACTGGAACTTGATAATTTGTACTTTAAACCTGACTCTTTAACTTACGTCCGAAGTATACTAAATAGCACTTAAGTTACGATTATACGGCACACCGGTTGACACTACACTAATCACAATATCTTCGTTTTCTCGCTAGGAAATAAATTATGTAAAAATCCTTTATAACAGGCTGTTAACTTAAAGTCTTATCGCTACGGGCTTATAAAAATCTTTGGCTGACTTTATAGAAAATGCTCGAGGAATTGGTTCGTTATTAATTTGTTAACTATCGATAAAATATTTTGTGCACTCGTTTAACGAACTATTTATTTTGGAACGTTTAAATACTGGTCGTTGATAGATTCTTTCTTAAACTTCGCTCTTGAAGGCTTTTTATTTGTAAATACCGATCACTTCAGACTTAAATTAATTTGTACTGTTTGGGAGTTTGCGTATACTATTTTGATTTTTTTTATCGTTAAAAGGTTTAAAAAATAGTGCTTATATTAGATTTTCGAAACGAAAGATATGACTGGAGGCTTTGGTTTGAGGATTTCGTGGCTTTTGGTTGATTTTTGTTGATGTATTCGGTTGATGCGGTGTGTGGCGGAGGCTGGCCGGTGTTATCCGTGCGGCCTGCACCAATCTGAAAAAAAGGAAAAAACCTATGTAACATATTTGCCTTAGAAATTTAAAAACATATTTTATGCACCAGTTTTTTTTTATTAAATGGTATAGGACTATTAGTATTCTTGTTTCGCCCGAGATCTTCAATTACTTTTATGAATTAACATAGGTATATTTGTATGGATATACTGAAAAGAGTTATGTTTCTGCTATACGTTATCTAATAACATTTAGCGGTTGGCGTTGCATAGCATCACATTTAAAATTAAATATTTTATATCAACACTATTTTTATTATAAGCTCATTTCTTATATCTATTCTTTCAAGATAAATAACATACACAAGATAAAGACAGTTATGCAAATTGCGACTAACAGGGTGAACGGGTGTGGGCAGGAAAAGTGGAAAATAATGGCAACACTTCGACATGTTTACTGCCAACGAAATGGCGCATGCGCGTCCGCTGTTTTGAATTACGCGCGAATCGATGGCGCGAACAGATTTCTACTTACAAGTACATACTTAATATTTCTATATCTACATATATTACATTATATTCTGCTCAATGTAATAAAGTACTATTTATAAAACATTGTAGCATTTTTCTTCGGTCTTTTCTCAATAGGAAAAGTTTTATAAATTATTTATCACGCTGTGCAAATTATTTAGTAATAGGCATAACGTTAGGGGTTTTCCGAATAATTCCATCTATAATTAACAAACAATAAAAAATATTTAAAATAAAGAATATATATACATGTTAATAGGGGACAAACGAGCAGACGAGCCACCTGATGGTAAATGGTCAACGTCGCCCATGAAAATCAGCAATACCTAAGGTATCACTGATGCGTTGTCGCCGGGAAATGAGAAGGTAAGAAATAAAGTACCGACTCTCAACCCCCCAGCCGGAACACGAGGAGTCGTTAGGCGGCTGACTCAAACAGGAGGGTGGTAGCTAGCCAGGCAGGCTTCAAGGAAAGATAATAATACCAGTAATAATAATGTCTTAATAATAATATTGATAATATTATTCTTACGCGACGCCCTACCGCTAAGCTGGCTGGCTTCTGTTGCCTCTTACGGCACCCTATTCAGCCAGTATGGGATTGAGGGAAGTATTCTAGTCCGCCCCAATACGGCCAAAAATATATAACATAATATAACTTTAATAATATAAAGAAAATCGATCATTTAACAGAATGTATTTGAAAGTGGACTTTTTGGAAGAGACCCAGGTTTAAATTCAACAAATGCTTTTTTACCGCATCATACCTCATATTTAACTTTTTTTGTTTGTAAAATAGACAATACCTAGGTAAGTACCAAAGGACATGATATCCATGATGCAAATAAGCCTATGCTTAGGACTATGGATTCTATAATCCATCCACTAAGTGTAGACATAATTAACAATTTATGAATTTTTCCAATAAGCAATTTACGACGTCTTGTTGCTTTACATAAATATATTATTGAGAAATTATAAATCAAAACGAGTAGAAGTATTATTGTGTCGGGTTTCAATAGTGACCAATGGTTACAGTTTTTATTACCATTTCTAGATGATAATTAAAACCAAAATAGGTAGTTATTCTAACGTCAAAAAAAAATACATAAAAAAATCTAAAATGTAGTTATAAAAATCCACTTTACATTAAAATTGCCCCAGTGGGATAGAATACATAGTAATCGGTTACATTGAAACTGAATTATGCTAAGAAGAATCTTGACATACTAAACAGAATCTTTATCGCAAAAAAAAGTAAAATACAATGTAAAGTATCCATAAAATGCGTCGTCACGAGAGTACTAGATAAAGAAGTTCACGGGCCGATAACCGTGTTGTTGTGTGCTGGCAACATTCACGCCCGTGACGTCACGGCCGACCTGACCCCGATATCCGTGTGCGTGTGACCCTCCACCTCCAGATGTCAGAGTTAAAAATACCAATTAATCCCTCTGCTCTTCTCTCTCCTCATAGACTTCTCCTGCGCTTACAGTTCATTCGTTATTGGTTTAAATTTAGTGTTTGATTAGTTTTGAGGGTCGATATATGTAAGAACTTCATGTAATTTTTCAAGGTTCTTGTCAAACTAACGCTAACGGCTAAATTTTTTGACATTCCAATGATATCTGAATAAATATGTTGCACAAACAATATAAATACGCATGAAGGGCTTTACAATTCATACTGAGGTTTGTGGTCAGCTCATATTAATTCAGCAAATGGTAACATGCGCAGCCTATCTTTTAAGTTATCATAGTTACTTATAACTACTATATATAAGTTGTTTAATTAAAATATATAGGTCATAGGCATTGAAATAAACGAAAATAAAAAATACGGTTAATACCAACAATATACAAATTTACTATACTTACTTAATATTTTAATACATAAAAGTATTATAAACGTTTACTCACACCCCCGCACTAGGCTCCGGGAATCGCACCCGGGCCTCTCGCTCGGCAGGCAGGGTCACTACCAACTGGGCTACGGGGTCGTCGTGTAATGTAGTAGAATAACTTATCTATCTGAATATTTTATTTAAAACGAACATTATATTGCATGTAATTTTCGGTATGAGGATAAACAAAAGCTTCCGTTGAGCCGTATGTCAGTCTCACTGCCATTTACATCCACTGCGATGTCACCGGCTCTGACTCACTTATGCACGTTCTTCGGCTTATTAATTGTGAAGCTGTTCGCATCGTGCACTGATAAGTTTATCGGTTTTAATTTTATTGTACTCAATACGTGGACGCATGGTAATTAGATGTGAATCTTATACATTTGTATGTGAGACAGACCGTTTCAATACTCATGTTAAAACTAGGGATTTCTGGATACGAAATTTGGGATCTGGATATGGATTCGGATATATGAATAATATTTTGCCGGTTCGGTTTCGGTTACGGATATGAAATTATTTCGGATTATTCGATTGTTTCAGATAATTTCGGATATGGATATTAGATGATTTATAAGTTGGAAAAACAAAAAATGTAATTATAAAGTTTGACTTTGTTTCTAGATTATAATCACGGTAAAAACAAATTAGGTAAATGATAAAAACTGTCTAAAATGAGAACGACGCGGCCAATGTATCGGCTCGGTCAGCGTCAACTAGTCATACTTAGTGCTTTATTTAGACTCTGCCTTTATCCGAAACTTTTTTATCGGTTACGGTTTCGGATATATTTTTATTTCGGATATCCGATAATTTTAGAGATGAGTGAGCTAGTGGTGGTCTACACTAACCAAGTTGCATAAGACAAATTCGTCCTTACAAGTAACAATTTATTTGTAAACAATCTCAAAAATAACTTACATTTGAGGTCCAGAAAAACAAGTGATCTTGCGTATCAATAAAAATATCGGCTAAAGGGTCATTGCAGTTTAAAGAATAAGTCTGATTCACAATGCAGTCAGTACAGAACGGATTTTTATATACCATTAAGTGAGACCGAACTATATATATATATATATATATATATATATATATTTGATTACCTTAATTACCAATATGTTTGTAAGAGTTAATATATATCTATTGAAATTGTATAATAATCGCCTCATTGGAAGTCAACTAGAGGTCATACAGATGCTGTTACTTGCTATAAGTACCTAAACTCAAAAGCCTCGTAATTAAGCCTGTTATCGTAACTACAGTTTTAAAACCTTTTTATAGTACGCTGCCTTGAAAAAGGTCGGTTAAACAGACTGCCGCTCAAGAACAAAGTCTGTCATACGGAAGCATGGGAACTGAAGAGTTTTAAGAAAAATTACGAAGGCTGTTAGCATGAGATAGGAAGATTTAGTCTTATCAGGTAACCAAGGCATGGAGTGGATGAATTCGTCTTGTTTCACTGATGGACATACATATTATCGATAAGAGATAAAATTTAGTGTTTAAATTTAGGCTTTTTTCTTTAATCTGTTATAAATACGGTTTCGATCAGACTCGCAAGCACACACGTGGTATATTTTTTCTTGATAGTTTAATTTACATACTTTATTATGGCTTCGTTTTTCTTCGTGTTGTTTCTTTGTGTTCTCTCGTTGTCGTATTGGTGTAGATGCAAATAAAAACTAAAGCCTTTATATCGCTCCTATGTATCTACTCGTAGTATTAGGGTATTATATGCGTAGTATTTGACCGCGACACATGGAGCGGTATTCGTGGGCGTATATAGTTTGTAAACAAACTATTTATAGAAGGGTACGTTCATAGTAACGCCACGCTCTATTTCGGATTCACTATTTTGAGCAACTATTTTTAAATAGTTTTAATTTAAAATCGTGTCTTTTCTAAGCGATGTGTCCGGTTTTATTTTTGTATTGATTATTTTTAGCAGATTGTTATGTGCACTTTAAGATGATAATTTGATAATTTGAAATGGGAAAAGGTCAATTCTAATTATAGATATTTATTATAATTAATGACTAAGATAATTACTGCGAAAGAAATATAGCCATATTCCTTGAAATTTTAATGTTTAGGCGATATGTTTAGAAGTAGTAGTAGATATAATATAGTTTTGCGATTTTTCTTGAAATATGTATTAAAATACTTACAAAGAAACAGCAATATATTTTGTATATCTTGCACCTATATGTAATAATTGTAAAAACTTTTTTAATACCAATTTTAATGAATGTAAATCACTTCAACCAACAATTTATATCAATTCATAATACACTACAAAGCACAAAACCATATTTGCATATAAAACTTATCTTTTCAAGCATTACACTAAATACTTTCAACGTTTACATTACGAACATGGAGCTAAAATTTTATACGAATTCAACAAAACTTAATGTCTACCGCGCCAGAGCTTATGCATCAAAGGAAATGTCTTTTGTTTAGTCGACAAAGCGCGGCTAAATTGCAACATGCCCGTTTCGACTTTTTCGTTTCCCCTCGAGTACCTTGACAGATTTTCCTGAGGGGAAAAGTTCTACCTCGTACTTGCTATGCGAAAAGCTCTTCCGAATGAACTTAACGCACGCAAAGTACTCGCATCGACTACGCCTACGACTAGTGGCGAAGAGGATATGTTTTTGACAATGGAGACTTTTGTTTTGATAGATATTTTTCATACGCGTCAGTTAAAAGAAGCTCTCTATTGAGCTTAAGATTCGCGGGAGTAATGTGAGTTTAAAAGTGTACTCGTTGTAAATTTTATATACCCAAAGTGAGAGTACTAGCAGATAATTTTTACATTTTACACAACCCTAGATAAACACTAGCAATGTTACTTATAAACTTTTGGTATTAGAAATTATAACGTAAAGCGGTAGTTCACTTATATGGATTCGTGTCCAAACTCCAATATTGCGTCATCGTCGCTAGCATAAAAGTACGATCAAATCGTCTCAACTACTAATCACAAGGCAAAACTCTTTGTAGATGCGCACAAAGAGCGTTGCTCGAAAAAAAAAAAGATTAAAAAGCTCACTCGGAACGGAACGCAGCTCGAAATCTTGTATGTGTGAGCTCGTCCTTACAGACCGGGTTCCGTTGTGTGCGCAAGGATTCGTCTGACTTGCGCCAGTGTAGGTGACGCGTCGCTGTGTGTGTAGAACGCGATAGTATCTGGGTCTCGGTTGTCAAGGGCAACCGTACAACCGCTGCAGCGAAAGCATTGCGCTTTCAGCTTTGCGCTGTAATTATATGGCTTATTTTTAGAGTCGGATGTTGTCGCTTTTTTGTGTAGCGTCGCGCGCAGAAACGCGCTCAGCGGTGTTTAGATGACGTTCGAAAATCCTTGAATCTGTGAACGCTGAACTTGAAATTTTGTTTGGTGCAAGCTGTTTCGTGTTTGCATTCATAAGATATTCAGGTCGCATGTGTGCTACACTAATGCAATAGTCTCTGTAATTTTTCAGCTAACGTAGAGTAAAAGTACGTAAAGTACGTAAGTTACGTAAAGTAAGGTCTTCAGCGATTTATTTGGTAAAATAAAAATAAAAATGGTGCTATTCTCAAGCAACCGGTAATTGGTGCAAAGGTTCCGCTACCAATTCAAAACTTTTGCCGTGGTCAGAAACAATTAGCGCGCAGAAAATCTTAATTGACATTTGGTGGTCATGGGGCTCTATCGCAAATTACTTATTTATTTAGGAAAACTTTCTTAACCACAGTATAAATATAGTAGTATGAACATCGAGCTTAATAGTTAACGCATTCTCCACCAGCTAACCATTTGACTTACCGGAAGTACACTAAGAGCAGTGTAAAAGATAGATGGGTTATTAGTTTAGATTAGAAATGTCTTTTCGTCCGCTCCAGGATAGGCTCCGTTTTCACGAAAAAGTCCGATCCCGTTATATCTCGGAGAGTTGTGAAGATATGATATTCAAAAAAGGCTCAAAAGACGCGTATTCACGAGAGCTGTAAAGTGCAAAAATAATTATTCCAGCAAGTCAAAAACGAAAAAAGGTATGGCCGAAACAGTGGAAAAAAAATTCAATATTTTCCGAATATTTGATTTTGGCACTCGATATTTTGGAAACAAAGAATGATATCAAAAATTTGAGAAAAACTGCCCTGGACAATTTAGTCGGCTACAATTTGAGTCTAAAACAAAGACGATCGGTTTAAGGGTTTGCCCTGTAGCCTAACCTTTTTGAAAAAAGTCTAAGTCAGAACGACATTGTTCACAGGCGTTATGTTGAGGATACTTATGTTAATCTAAGAATAAAATAATTATCATTCAACGTTCTAGTTTTATTTCGTAACCTTTACCTTATCCCGACATTCTCGTCGCTCAGCGACAATATTTTTTCAAATTACGTAGATTCATTTCCAATGTGCTCGATAGTCGTGTGAGGCACGAAATCTGTGATTTTTTTTTAACGGAGCACTAGCATAATGTTTTAATATAATATTAATAAAATTCTAATTTATAGCTTTTTGTACATGAAGGATATATGGGAAAAACTAATATAAGGGGCCTTTATTAACACAATGGAATCCAAAACAATAGTTGTTAGTATTTTTCTGTTTTTCTGTGCGTCTATTCGCGCAAATCCCAGAAACGGCTTATCCGATTTCGTTACGGTTTTAACGGTACGGTAGATTTCCCGAAGCGAAGCGAGGGCATCTGCTAATGTGTTATTAAAATACTGAAACAAAATGTTAAAATACAAAAATAATACGGAGTAGTATAAAATTTTTATAAGCATAAGTTTTAAAAAAACTCCATAATTTATTCGTCAAAATTCTTACCGTTTTTTATTGTTATTTTTCTTTTTGTATATCAAACAATAAATATATTCAGGATATATTAAGGGGTTAAAGAGGTAAGTTTGTTTATAAATAAGACTATGTAGCGTATTAAAATATTTTCATACGCAACAGATGTTTTGTTTGATTTTATAATACTTTATATCTATTACGAAGCTGGTACTGGTATATTGTTGGTCGGGTTATAATTTTAATTCAGCTATATAATTTTCTTTCCAGCTGTGTCGTACAAAGTAACACATCCGGCGTCGTGTATTACCTGCACCGGAAACTGATACTCGTATCTCTGTGACGGTGATCACAGCTGATAAACTTATTGATAACTTAACACGGCTATCGGTCCACGCGGGCATTATCATACGAATTAAACTCTTTCGTTATTAAATTATTTCAACTTTACTCTCAACTTTACCCTTTCTACATTCATTGTAATAGGTTTGAAAGCTGGACCTACACTCGACCTGGTTTCGAATGTTGTCTCGGTTCTTTATTAGGTATTTCAAAGTAAATTTATTATTTGTTTCGGTGTAGAAAATCATCGTGATGAAACTGTACGCCAGATGCTTACCTGGGCGTTCTCAATCAGATTCCCAACCTGCGATTAATTCGTGTAATGGGTTTTGTCCTTCACCTCTTTGATACTGAGTAAGGACGCGAGCCTAGCAGTGAAACAATTATAGTTTATAATGTATAAAGTATTTAGTATTCGTATTTTTGTATTTCCATATTTCATTCTCCCTAATAACATCGTTTTATGATAGTAATGCTAATCTAGCATGCTCTTTCTTTCTCTTTCTCTCTCACTCTCATACACACACACACTACTTTCTCCTAACGACACATGTCATTTTTACTTTTTTTTTATTGAATGAAATGTTATAAACAAGACATAGAGTGCACTCTAAAAGCATTTCCAGATTCACCTAACATCGTTGTATGCGTACCGATCATTCCACACATACGATGCGCTCCGGTTGCCTCCGCCGGCACCCCATTGGGTTATGGCTTCGACTAAACTTAGGTTCATATCGTGTTCGGTTGCAAATTCCGATCATGCCAGTGTAATAATATCAACAAAAATATAGCTGCTGTAGTCATTATTATTTTTAAAATTAATGTTAATTAACTTGTTTTATTTATAAAGATCCATATAAATATGTACATACATTTCTAAAAAGTACAATATGCAAGAATTAATTTAATACAGCTTCTTGTACATAATTTGCAAGAGAATCTATTTAATAAGTATTATTGACCAAGAGCATGACGTTTTTTTATTCATTCATATTTAAATTTATATTCATATTCTATTGGTTTGTGATTTGTTGTAATTGTTATTTAATTTAGTGTATTGTATTGTAATGAATTCAAATAATAATAATTGTAATTTATTGTATAAATTAATAATAATATAAATTGTATTCAATATTTGCATACACATTTTTGGTGAGAATAGGATGTACTATTACTATATAACCTTGACCATCCTCTGTAAACTTTATACAGCAAATAAATAAATGAATTGAATTGAATTAATATATACTGAAAACAGCAATTGTTCTAGGTTGAATTTATACTATGGATTATTATTCAAGCAAGTCCGATTGGAACATGACCGTTTTAATTTTTAATTATACTGAAAGTTACTATTGCATTTATTTTTGTGATATTTGAGGTCGGTTCACAAAATAATCAACTGATTTGTACATCTAGATGAAACGTGTAATGATCTAATGTAACTGGTGCCCTTCTTGAAACATCCCATGTTAAAAGGTCCGAGAATAAAGTAATTCCCCCGTCACTAGCCAATTTCTCCCGTGAAGTTAAGAACCAAGAAAATTTTCTTGTAGAGCGGACATTTTGAATTTATTGTATTTTATTTTTATTCGACTTTACTTAAAACATAATATATACAAAGAGTTACAAATAATATATGTAAAGATGTAAATCGATCAAGTCTTTAATGAACCTACTAATATGTACATACCAGTTTTGGTACAATAAAATCTATATAACACTGTTGAGCTGCTCTATAGCCTCGAGATAACTTAAAAACGGCTTGACCTGTCCTAATGTAAAGTGGTATGTAGTGAAAACACGTGGCTGTGCAGATGATAGGCTATATAAAATATCAGTAAACCTAAAGTTCCCTAATCAAGGCAAAAAATATAATTAATAGTCCAACCCGAACAAAGTAGTTTTTTATATGTAGCAAGCGAAATATCTACTTATATACGTCATATGAAGACACATTAAAACCAAAAAAAAATATTTCTCAAACGAAAGCTTTCCATGTAGAAATTTATGAATGTCAATAATATCAATGATTCCAAGTGAAGTGAAAAAGAATAGTAAAATTATTTCACTCTGGCATGATCTGGAATGTTCTGGAACTTTTTAAAAGTATGCCTATTATACTTCTTAAATATGTTAAAAAATCTACGAAAGCTTTTAGTAAGTCAGGCTTTGTGTCGGAATTTCTAACAGCTTCTGCAACTTAGAAGATGAATAACCACAATAATTTTTAACCCTTTTTAACCTCATTGTCAACTTTTATCCATTATCTAACTTTAGCAAAGATTCGTTGAAGATTTTCTCTAATTTGTAAATATTGTTGGTTATTATATAAAATTTAACTATCAAATTCTATTCTAAAACCATGAATGATACCGAAATTAGTTTAGAGCGCACCTAGGATTTAATGTGAGGTGAATTGAAATATACCTAAATAAACCTCGGATGCTGAGATCACTTATGTTATTTTAAAGTTTGTATTAAATAATATATAAGTATTGTATAAAAACACCAATAGGCTTAATAAAATGTATCGAACGATAATAGAAAATCAATACTGAACAATATTATTATGCATTCATACAAAAACTATAGTTCCGTTCAGAACTATTGTAATGCATTATAAGCAGTTAGAACATGCAATCGAATAATGAGGAGTTTAACAATAAACACAATTCCACTTTCCTATCCTACATCCGATTTTAAGAAACATTCGACCATCTGTTTTACAGTATTTATAACAATAATGTATAATAAAATTATTTACGTTCACAACTTGCAAATGCTATTCTGTCTTTGTTGAATAATCGCACAAAATCGGCGATCTTTCGTTTATCGATTTATTATTATAAAAGCCGTCGAATGTTTCCTAAATCGATAGTCGATAAACTGAAAGATAAAAATCGAGTCTTAGACGAGAAAATGAATAAACGTCGATGGCAACATTTTTCACACGGCGCATGACGTAGAGCACTATCAGCGTTACAGTAATGAGAACGTACGCAGGATACGTACATCAGAGCGATTGTCGGTGGCTTCGGCTTGTTCCACATGTTATTTATAATAATGCATGGTTGGAAAACATTAAGTTCTTTTGTTGGTTTCAGCGACGGCGATGGCGGAACTGATTGTAACAGTAGTAGTTTGATTAATACACGGGCTTCTAATTTGTTTAGAAAATGAAGATGTATATTTATTTATGCATGTAGCTGTGTTAGAATATATAGAAAAGATTAAGTTGATTAACAAGCTATCGAATAGTCAATTTTAATAAATTTTACATCTCGTAATGAATTATCCGAGAACATTTTTCGAATTTAAGAAAAACAATATCTATATAGAATATCTTTAAATTTTAAAAAGAAACAGAAATATACGGTTTTAAAAGCTATGTAAGTATAATATTAAACATGCAGTTATCTGTTACACAGAAAACTACATTTAAAATAATATTGATACACCACCTGGTCTAGCATTACATGTTTGTAGATAAACCACAACTGTGTTATTCATAAAATTGTGTCAGATACTTAGAATTTATTTGACACAATTTTAAAATATTAATATAAAATTATCTTGCTACTTTATTATTAACATTAAAATTAAGACATTTTCTCTGTACGGTCGTGCTTGTTGTATTTGGCCACAACTTAATTTTACTTCTGCTGAAAAACTATTTGTTATAAACTATATTATATACTATTATGTTGATTTTATTTCATTTTAAATAATAAACTGTCAATATATAAACAAATTCTACTAAAACCTAATCATCGAATTTGTAGTTGTTTAAAGCACATTTGAATTATCATTACGCAACAAAAATGCATATGGTTGTTGCTAAGAACAAAGTAAATCTTTTTTTTGATTGACAATTTATTGTATTACTATCCAAAGATACTGGGTTCAAATACAAATTTTCGTGTTTTTTATATCTCATACCCATAAGTTTTTTATACCTCAATACAACCAAGAACACATGTTAAATTTAAGGAATCATCGCTTTAAAGCCGATGCCATTGGCATCCAATATATATTTAAAAATGGAAACAAAAGCTGGTCAATGTTGATTACGCCACATAACAATGATAAGGCGACGAAAGAATCCCGATATAGAGTTACCGTCCCATCTCATTCAGACACTTCAATCCAGTTGAATAGACGAGCAGATGTGGTGTTTTTTTACAACAATCTTTCCCACACTACCACTTTTTCTTATGCCTTAATATCTCGACAACATCAAAGTTGCATTTATAAAAACACTCTGCATTGAACTTTCGCTCTTATGTAGCGATAATAAGGTACTAGAATTAACATTGTAACGTAAAATAGAGTTGGTCTATACAGTTTTGTAAAGATTTTTTGTGCGCGCGTCTTTCTCCACTATCGGATGCGACATCGGAAATTGAGTAGTTTTTGTACTTGCACCTATGACATAGAATTGTTTAAAGGAAGTCACACATGGAAGACTATGATTATATGATTTAGTACGGTTTCCTTTTTGAGTTGTAGCATTATCGTTCTTTTATTACTTATTTAGTGCTGTAATATGATTCTCGAATGATTTTATGATTGGACTTGTTCGTTCAAGTCAAAAGACACGTTCGTAACCTCTAAATATTACAGTTGAAAAGCAGTGCTCAAAATTATAGTAGGTACTTGAGATATTTAAAAAATGTGCGGAAGAATTTTATGAGCCCTCTTCTTCTCCATGACCAAGCGCTTTATCGAAACTGTAGTAGATGGAAAAATATGTTGATATGTTTATACATTATACTACGAACGAACGATTTATAATTATATATATTATTCAATATATAATGATGAACTTTAATCGTTGAGTCTAACCAAAGTTTTTCAATCCGGCTGAAAAAATCCATAATACAAAAAAAAATAGACTTTCATTCGTGACACAATACGAAGGGGAGCGTTCACCGGCGCGACGCCGCTTACAAATAAAATATTCTCTAGAATTACAGCTTCACCAAAACTTTGCCCTTAGCCGTTGTTTGAACTACCTAGACGAGAACGGACGCAACTATAGAAAGGTTTGGTTTTCCTCGTTTGCAATTTTTTAATGCTTGAAATATATTCGCTTAGCGGTAAGTGGCGAGTCTAAGCAACGACGCATAATGTAAAAAGGAAGCAATCGCGAGCGGATTAATAGAAATTTCATGGAATAAAATTACACTGGTTATAGGTCGTTATTCTAGAAAATAAAATAAGAGAGATTTTATTCATGTTTGATTTTTATAGTAATTTCACCTATCGAACGTAAGGTCTCGGGTTTTATTCGCAGCCGCACAATAAACATAAATATTTGCAAATAAACATTTGTTCTCAGGTCTTAATTTCTAATATCTCATTTCTATATCATCAACAGCCGTTCTAGTGTAAGCGTTTATATTGAAAATTTAATGTAATTATTAGAATTTTATAATAAAGCCACACTAAGTGCGATTGTGTTAATTTTATTTTTCCAATTGATTTGAACCTTATTGCCTAAATTGTGAATCCCTGATGACACTGAATATAAATAAAGCGCCGGTTATACATTTAGCGCCGTGGATGGCAACTTCATAGATCCCTTTTCTGATGGTGGATCCTGACGAAAAAAATATAATGGTAATCGCTTTAAATTATCGCAGACTCATTATTATTCTCGACCAGTAGTTGGTAAATGGATGGTGATCATAGCCTCACAATGTAGTACGTTGGTTGTTATGGGTCCGCATCTTTAGTAATTACAGTTGAGATTACTCGACTACATTTTATTATAATTCAAAAGTATTATTATTAAAGCAGCATCAAATTCTATTGCATAATATAGAACAACTAAATTAACTTAAAGTTGTAGCGGCAGACAAAGAAATAGTGATTTTGTTTTGTGCTTCAATGATATCATGTCATATCGATGTAATGCTATATCGCCACTTACCTTCAGATGGGATTGTAGTCAAGCATTCACTTACAATAAGTAAAACAATCAGTTGTGATAATGTTCAGCTCGTACTTATGTTGAACTAAATTAAATTTCATGAATATAATAACGTTTACACACCTCACACCCCCGCACTAGGATTCCATGTGTTGCGGGTGGCATGGACATACACAATTATCACATCACAAACACCCATGACCCGAGAACAAACATTTATCTGTCACATAAATATCTGCCCTGGCCGGGATTCGAACCCGGGACCCCACGCTCGGCAGGCAGGGCCACTACCAACTGGACTACGGGGTCGTCAACTGAATTATTAGTTGCAATAAAATTAAAAACTTTTCTAGAATCAGATAGGTCAAGTGTTGTCATCTAGTTAAACAAGCTTGTTTGTAACTTCATCATCACAAAAATTCAATGCATGTGAAAAGTACGGATAACCAAGCTGTCGAGTTAAGAGCGAACACGGTGTGTCAGTTCGGTAACAACAATTCAAAATGAAGGAAATTAAAAAAACCTGCTGGTATACTTTCCGCGTATTTTTAACACTTTACCTAGGTAATATAATGGTGTGTAAACTCGACAACTGTTAGAATTTATGCTATTAAAATCTTTTTAATTAGATTCTAAACCTATAAAAAAATACCAGAGTGGCTAGTAAACATATTTGTAACTCATATACCATATGTAACTGCGACCATGGAAAATGTAAATTATTGTATTTATTTTCCAATCTCCAATCTGGTCTCTGTACCGCCCATATAATTACCAACAATACCAGTGCATGATGGTAGTACCTAAAATTTACTTGCTAAAAGCTACCATTCTTGTTAATTAAACATTTTTACATGTTTCAATATCGGAGAGGTAGCCGTCATCGGTCCCCAGGGATGTTCACCAGCAGCGACGACATACCATCAAAATGCCGCCAATCTTCTCGTAACAAATATATTTACATAACATTGAAATATTCTTCAAATCAATGATTTCTTGTATAAGGTTAAATAAGTTGATCGCTAATGTACAAATATTGTGCTCTTACTCTACCATTATTATGGTATTCACTTAAGTAAAAACTACATATTTATAAGTTTTAGGTTGTAATTTTCTTCGTCACGGCGGTAATAATCCGTGTTCGTAGTGAACATGCCTTTATGAAATATTAAGTCGTCTGTCGTCTACTCGGTGTGCTCGAGAGCAATAAGAACCGGATTATCCCACAGAGAAAGTATGAATCAACTTAAGATATTACTAATGGCAATGATCGGGATATCATAGAATTCGGCGAATAGGGTGACTGAGAAGAAACCGAACTCAATTGAGGTTTTGTGCTAACATATGTAGCTTCAAATACAGATAATACAGGAATCAAGATATCTATCTTGGCGCAAAATGTATTGGTTGTTCGTGTGTGCGTGTGTACGATACTGTGGACTCAGGTTTATTTGAAAAGCTGTGTTTAATTAAAGGTACACAACGGATTTGAATCCATGTGGTTTCGAATCAGTTACAAGAGGAAGCTAAACTAACCAATGAGCTCCGATGATCTGGAAAATTAAGCGTAATGTCAAATGTTCGAATGTTTAATTTAGTGGTTCTTGTATGATTATGAGTAAATTGTGAACATGACAATAATATTACTGCGAAGATTAAATTTGAATTAGTTTGAACAAAATCTCACAATTGATAAAAAATGTACTTATCAACTTCGTGTTATTTTGAACAAATTATTACAAAAGTAGGACAGAATGGTCAGCTATCGTCGCATAGAGCGCAATCGTGAAAATCAAACACAATATCTTAGGATATTACATAGGATAACATCGGTATTGGTATTGGACTAAAAAGGAAGCGTATTCCTCGTTGCACAATCGTTGGTCCCGCGGCCGCGCGGCTACGGGCACATCGGTTAGTTGGAGCGAAATTGGCCAATTTTGTTTATTTGTTTTCATTGGCCTCACTGAACTTGACTCTCCATTATCGCATTCACGGGAGGAAGGAGTATTATTTATTCGATTATTCCGTGGGACCGTCCGGTAGTGGCATCTTGCATCTCTAATGCTTGTATGACGGGAACACGCTAAAAATTGCCTGGTTGTGGTAGAATATGCTACAGTTAATATCTGGCTAGTTGGTAAATGTTAACAACGAGCAACGCATGTAAACAAGCAACAGAATCGTTGGTAGCGTTCAGAATTTTATATCAATATACAGATGTATTTTGATTATTTGATCTCTAGCTATTTAGAAAAAGAATCTCCATCGGTCTGTTGCGCAACGTCATGACTCGAATAAGAATAGGTAGAAAAAGAAAATATATCGAACAATTTACAGCAGAAATAAAAAAAGATCTGAGTAGGTAGGTATCAAACAGACAGAATACTAAATGAAGGGGAGGGGCATAATAATTAAAGAGAATTTTTTTTTTCTTAAATATTATAGAATCAGACATTTGACGGTGAATATTAAAGTTAGTTAATTATATCTTAGATGCCGCATATCAGGATGTAAAATTTGCTGCTCCGTAATAGGCCAGTCTGGTCAATGGTTTTTTTAATCGGGTGGCGATGAGGGGGTAAAAGGTAAATGCAAAAATTTGCATTGGGGTGCCATCTGTTATCTGGTAGCTTAAACATCCTCTCTTTATGAGAAGTGACCCGACTCCAGCAGTAGAAAAAATTTGGATCGAGACTGTGTTATATGTACTATTTTTTTTTTATGTTAATAGCCGACAAACGAGCAGACGAGCCACCTGATGGTAAGTGGTCACCGTCGCCCATGGACATCAGCAAAACTAATGGTATCACTGATGCGTTGTCGGCCAGGAAATTAGAAGAAGGTAAAAAAGAAAGAACTGGTTCTGAAGCCCCCAGCCGGAACACGACGAGTCGTTTGGCGGCTGACTCAAGCAGGTGGGTGGTAGCTAGCCAGGCAGGGTTCACGGCAAGATAATAATACTAGTAATAATATTAATGACAATAATAATACTGATAATATAATCCTTACGCGAAGCCCTACCACCAAGCAGGCTGACTTCTGTCGCCTCTTACGACACCCTGTTTTGCCAGCATGGGATTGGGGGAAGTGTTCTAGGCCGCCCCAATACGGCCAAAAAAAATCATAAACTAGGCTCCGACGCGTTATACGAGATCGTGAAAAAATATATGCGGAAGACTGCCGAGGGTTTTAGTAGTCAAAAATCTTACATCACTCAGTCGCTGCCTCTTTGCTGACCAGTTATCATTGAAGGATTACTCACTTAGATACAAGAAAGGATCCTCTATATTGCAGCTGGCATAATATGCTAAGATAACACACAAAACTTCAGAACGAATCTACCAATCAAAAGCTTGGCATCGATTCCGAAACGCGTGGCCTGGCACGCAGTACCGTATGGACTACGCTGGGTTAAGCTGAGTTTTACAAGCTACTTGTAGTATACACTGATTTTTTTACAAGCTACTTGTAATATGCACTGGTTTTTTACAAGCTACATGTAATATGCCCTGGTTTTTTACAAGCTACTTGTGATATGTACTGGTTTTTTACAAGCTACTTGTAATATGCACTGGGTTTTTACAAACTACTTATAATATGCACTGATTTTTTACAAGGTACTTGTAATATGCAATGGTTTTTTACAACCTACTTGTAATATGCACCGGTTTTCTTTCTGGGAACATGATGATGATAGTGACCGCACCCGCAATTGTTGCTCATTTTCATTAGGCTTTAATTTTTTAAGGTTTATCTTTTACATGTATAACTTTCTCGTGAATCGATCTCTCTTGGTAAAAGAAGTATAAAAATTCGTGCAATGGGAATTTTTATTATACCTATATATATATAGAACGATTAAGTAAGAATTGACGTTTATTCTTATGTGTTTGTTATATTAGAACGAAATTGAACAAGTGCTTCTTATAGGATTCCAACAATTACACTAAATCTCTACTACGCATGCCTATTCTTTTACAACTTACAGCTTTGAAATATAAAGGGATACGAAATTATCTGAATATATGTAATTATGTATCTATAATATTCGGTTAAACTTTAAATTAAATACATTACATGTTTACACTATAGGTCCTACAAAATTGTTATTTTTTCAATTAACTAATGCTAGATAAACTAGAATTATTTGCATATAACTATACCCAACTTCTTAGAAAAATGTGTATGACAAATAGAACAGAAAATGGACGAACATAGAGAGTCACCCCAAGGAGTGAGAGAATACAAAAAAAAATTAATATCATTTGCTATACACAACTTAGATACTTGATGAAAACTACAAAAGCATTCCGAGTTTTAACTGTCATTGTAAAAAATAACAAATAATGATGACAATGCAAACTTTCCATTACTAAATATTCTTTACTACAATCTAGTACTGTCGTCAATCACATCAGAAACGTTCCCAACAGATGTAATGAAGACATCTCATTTTGATTTTGCGTCCAATTAGTTACTAAGGGTTAAATAACGTGACATCATGCGCAGGACACACAATGACAAGCTGATGCGTCATCGGAATATCGTTTGCGATATCGGACGGTACTTATTTACATACAGATTTCCGACCGATATTGTAAATTTCTCGTAAATTATAAAGCAACCACACTAAATCGTGTACACAAATATGTGAACCTTTCAATTCACTAGTGGCTAACTACATTTTCGTATCGCAGTAAATTAATTTGATTGAATAGTGTAAATATTAATGTAACCGAAAACTAAATGTAGACTACTTCAAAGGTTATTTTATGACCTAAAATTCTATGCAAACTTTCCGAACACAACTTCAATGCTTCATAGACTAAACAAATGTGCCTTCGATGAACAATTCAGCTTTATAAAGTGCGTAAAAGTGCGTAGCAGGAAAACAGGGATCGATTCGCAAAAGCTGCACAACGAAAGCTCCGGCGGAAGCACGCAACGGACCGAGCCCGCGTCACGCTCTGCTGCCGCTGTACTAACTAAACAATCCACAAAAAACAACCAGAAGCTTCCACTACAACTTCGTAACACTTGCACAACTCAAAAGCTCGCACGAAACTTTTGAACAGACAGACCTTCGCTGGTCGCTTGATCCATCCGCGCCTCCTTTTTTTCTTCGTCTCGCTGCCTCGGAAACACAAAACGGCCCGAAGGACGCACGCGAAAAATAAACAAAAAGGGATCCGGAGTTCGCGATCGCGTCAGTTGCGCGTGTCGCGTTGCGCAGAGAATGGCGTACAGTCACGACGGCGGTCGGCGGCGGACTGGCGCGCGCGGCGCGACGCAGCTGCCGGTGTCGACCAATGGCGGCGAGTCACGTGACGCCCCGCGCCCGCACACGCTTGTTTACAAATAATAATAATAGGGCCGGTGGCGCCGCCTCTACAGCGGCTACGCGCTACGAGCTACGCACAGCTGTCGGTGCATTTGGCGGGATTCGATTCGGAGCATTCGCTTCTGCTTCGATCTGTTTACTTCCAACTTCGAAGCTTTCGCGTTGGCGTACTATCGATCGCCTTCACGTACGCAACATTTGAATCGCGCAACCCGCGTCGCGGTACGCTTCCTTACGCATTTTTCCAATCGACGATATCTTCGCGAAGAACACCAAACGGAACCACTCATTTCCATGCGTCTGTCCGCGGAATTGGTTTATGTTCGATAGTGGAATTATTTTGCTATTTTTGCAAGGCGGGTGCGACATTCATCCCCATGTTGCGACAGGTTGGTGTTTCCGATTGTTTCGCATTCAGGATGAAAGGTGCAAAGAGGGTTTGAACCCCAGTGCATTCGGTATTCACCTATACTATGGCGCAGAGTTCGTGGTCCCCTCGACAAATCTGCGATGATCTGAGGTGCCCCATGGTCTGTTACGAGGCGGGACACTTGACTAAGACTAAACTGCTCCCCTTTACCTACTTAAACACCTTATTGTAATTTAATTTGTATTGCCAGATACGGTGTGGGTGGTAAGGTAACTGAAGGCGTATACTCGTATAATATTTTAAGGGATTATTTGATCTTCGCGGAGGGTCATACTAAACGCCGATTGCACTCTGTGAAGCCGTATTCTATAGAAATTTTGTATGAAATAAGCCTGAGATTACGCGTTAATTAACAAAATCATCGTTACAAATATTAGGGGCAACAACACACAGGGACGTTAATATCAAAAATTCTTTTTACATAATCTTAATCGATAATTCACTTAATTTCTAATGCATAAACTTTACTAAAAACTAAGTATTTAGTAATACCAAAGGTTGAGAGATATATTTTATACCAATGGATTTATACTTCACTCTGAAAGCCGCCATTTTATTAAGCTCGACAAAATGGCTGTGGTTCTTTCAATTCATAAAATATAGTTGGCGACTGGTAGGCATCGACCTGAATTTGACCGTACAGCAATTGATAGGCCTAATTGGAACAAGCTGTGTGACTCGATTTACTCAAAAAAAGAGAAGACATTCACCCTAAATATAAGGCATAAAGTGAGTGGAATTGATAAAAACCGCGGCCGATATCTTGTTATACTCGGATACAACAGAAATCCAAGCATGGCTGTAGTCATATCTCCTTCAGAAGTGTCAATAACCGTAAAAAGGATTTGATACTAACGTAATTTACACATAACTTGTTATATTTTACTTACTAATGGTTTACAAACTTATAATATTAGTATTTTTTATCATGACGGCCGTAACAAGCTTCTGGTAAAACTAGGATATCATATTTACTATGTAAACATTGGTAAATAATCGAGTACCTCAACTAGATTTTGCAGCAGCTTGGACCACATTAACTTTACATATATATTTATTAGTGCCTATTCAAAAAATAAAGTAACCGTACCCAATTTTGGATATAATATTTAGTTTTGTTATTTTTTGTTTACTTGTTTTATTTTTTGGAATCAATGCAGCTAACATTTACGAAGTAAACTTATTCAACGCCCTGTTCCTGAACCGGTGAGTCGCCAAAGCGTGGCAAATCCATTGTGAAATAGCGGTATAAGTTTTTCGCGAGAACCGACATAATATGAAATATAGAAAAAATATTTCTTAGTAAAGCGGCTAAGTTTTTATCTTTACATTCTTTAGATTCGAGTTATTATTTATAAGTCTTCACCACTGGCGTGTGAAGTAGTTCTAAAATATTTTAAAAGCATCACGCCATCTACACCCGACCGAATTTTCAAGTTCAAAAAGTGTATTTTGTAATTTTAGGATTTTACTTATGCTAGGTAGAGTATGTTCCAGAACTCTTTTATTGTAAAAAATACTCTCTATTGGGCTGTTAATGGTTTTTTGCTAACTTATCGTACGTAAAACAAAACATACTAGGATTGTAAGTACAGATCTTGGATTGGCCGTAATTATTTGTCATAAAATTTCGTTTATAACACAATATTTGGTAGAGAACAAATAAAGTAACCATAGTGTAAGTCAGTTGGCTCTTATAGTTAAATAATTGTAATAGTAGTATGAAAAAACTGGTAAACTACGAAAATATATTAAATTCTCGATCGAACATCCTGTGATTCTAAGAATAAATAATAATTTCGCGATTACCCATTCCTACTATTGCATGGCTCCCCCGAACATAGTGAGTCATGATAAATTTTACCATGACTACACGAATTATTTGTGTTGGCCCTGCAACCAATACCGTGCGACTGTGAGAATTATTTGGACACAATAATAATAATTCTTGGTGAAAATTTGGTATTTAGTCCAGCTTATAGAATAACTTTCAATATAGCAAAAGAAGTATAAAAAATATGTTATCCTAGGCTATTTTATGTAATTCATAAATTAAAGATATTTGCGTGAAATAACCTATGTAGGGTTTTTTGTAAAATGATACTTAAAACAAATTATCATTATTAATGAAAAATCCAATTATTCGATACAAACGTCCACTTTATATGACAACATATTCCAACATATCGTAATATTATAAAAATATACACCACGACGTGACGATGCGAAGTGCGACATCAGAAATGAAAATGATTGCAATGCGAGCGCGTGCAAAGCGAGTTCTTGCACTGTGCCGCGCCAATTTCATTGCTACAAAAGTGCGTAATATCGATTACCGGCTCCCTTACCCTATCTTCCGTCTCTTTCGCTCGACGCACAAGAAACTTCTCTAGAACAATAAAAGCGTAAAAGTGAACGCACCCTAAGCGTCAACTTTACACGTAAAGCAAAGATGCTATTTTGTTTGAACCTTCGACGACTTATGTCCTTTTTTCCCGCTAAATTGTTCCCCCGCACCGTCGCCATGACGACCGATCTGTCACACGCACAGAACATAAAACGCAAGCATTGATTTTTTCCCCGCTTCCTCTTTACTTTTACGCGTGTCGAGCAACTTTTTGCTTGGATTTTTATTTTTAAAAGCGCGAGTTTTGGCGCTTGGTGTAAGTGCTTTCAGCGTTATCGTACAAAAGATATTTCTGTTTGAATTTTTTTCTAGTCTTCGATTATATATTTGGTAGATTAGGAATAGATCTTTGATTCTATAGTAATAATATATTTCTGTATTACTGTTTTACTAAACCTGTTGATGTATAGGACTTTTTAAATTTAATTCTAAATTACACCAGACCGTTATTAGTAGTTATTATCGTCTAAAATTCGTGATTTTATCTGTGTTATATATAAAAAAAGGAATTTAAATTTTTCTTATTTTTTATAAAGCTAAAATTAGGTGTAAACGGGAAAACAATGTTTTGATAAATACGTTGTCATGTTCAGCTTAAGGGCAATTTTGTTAAGGTAGGCTCGGTCCCGGGACGCGGGCCCAAGGGTCCTCCCTCGCAGATGGCGATCCCCTAACCCCGTCGTTAACTCAATCGCAGGAAAATATGTGGTCTCGGAGAAAGATCTCAACATCGGAAAGAAAAATTTGTATTTACGTCTTGAAAGTCAAGTTCCCTATTTAATTTTGGTGTAACTATGAATTTATTAAATGTACTTCAAATATAGATTATGCTGAAAAACTACGACTGAACTAACACACACATAAATTTAAATATATTAATAAGTAAGCTGAGCTTTCTTTGTAAATTTTCTAATAAATGCGTAATAAACTTGTATTCAAATTTATAAAATGTAGTTATCTTTTGCTCTTGCTCTTTTGCTTTCACGGTTCCTTTAGTGAAGAAAGAGATAATTAATTTTAAATAAGCACGGATCTAAAGTCAACAGTGAGCCTCGACCAGGGAACTTTAAATCAGCTGTTAGTGACTAAGATTTTATACCCGATTACACTTAGTTACTCGCAAAGAAACAATTAACAAATTGCGAAGTTAGAAAAAAAATGTGACAATAACATAACTTTTGCCATATTGTCACGTACACAATTTCTTTGGGGCGCGCCTTCCGCTTATTGCAACGGAATTATAGCAACACAACTTCTGCAGGTATTTTTAAGAAAATAAAAGTATACCATTACAAACTATTGTTGCACGTTTGTTTTTATTTATTTATTGACACGCCAACAGCATTACATACGGAATACAAACTTATATTACTTAGTACTAAAACAATGATACGGTAAGTATACCTCTTAAAGGCATGTATATCGTTCACAATAAAAGGAGTCAACATTAGAAATTCGATATCACTTACATATTTATGCTTAATATACGTTGCTACTATGAACTAAAATATTTTGAAAGTTTTGTCCTAATCGTTTGAACAGTGTCGTGGGAGATGTCAAGGGTGTCAATAGATGCTGAAAATTTATTATATTCAGATTCTTATCAGAGGACTATATTTAAAAATATTCGTTTTGCTTGCGCGAATGTGGAAGACTTTTGTAATGGGGCGACGTGGGTGTTGATATGGTATATTTATTTTTAAATTTTTAAGTAATTCACTACAGTCAATTTCTCCAGATACTATCCTCCTTAAGGACACGATATCATTTAATAAGCGGCGATTGTTAAGAGATGTCATATTAAAAAGTTTTAGTCGAGCATCATATGTATTTGTCGGTAATATTTATTTTGATTGAAATGCTAAGTATCTCGTAAACGATCTCTGCAACCCTTCGATCCTCTGTGAGTATGTTACATAGTAGGGGCTCCAAACCACTGATGCAAACTCTAGTTTGGTGTGGATCAATGCGTTATATATAATAAGATTTTTGATTTCAAAGACATAAACCCTTTTGAATTATTTTTTAGTAAACCTAACATTCTTGCAGCTTGCTTCATAATAGTATCGACATGTGTGTTAAATTTTAGTTGCTTGTCCATCATTACAGCTAAGTCGCGGATCGCCATTACGCCTGCAACATTTCAGATTTTATTTTATAGGAAGACGTTGTACTATTATTATTTTTTTGTGCGAGAATTTGATATATGAGGTCTTTTTAATGTTTATAGCCATACCATTATCGTCACACCATGCCGCAACTTTGTCGATATCACTCTGTATAGATTGAGTGTCACTGTTTGAAGTTACAACCTTAAATAGTTTTAGATCATCAGCAAAAAATGTATAACGTGATGTCATTAATAAAGATAGAGAAGAGAATTGGGCCTAATTGGGAACCTTGAAGTACTCCTGAAACAGCAAAATATTCGTTGGACTTATGCCCGTTAAGCACCACATACTGGAGTCTCTTGGCCAAGTACGACTTAAACCACTCTAACAGGGTCTCACTGATTCCAGAATTTTGTAGCTTTGATATGAGACGAGTATGAGAAACTTTATCAAATGCGCTCGAAAAATCCATGTACACAGCATCTACCTCACGACCCATATCCAATTCTTTACTGAGATAAGTTACAAATGCAATTAAATTGCTTTGTACCGATCGCCTTTTTCTAAACCCCTGCTGATGTTCGGAGATCGCATTGTCGATATGACGCGTAATGATGGGACAAATAAGAGATTCAAATAACTTTGCGATGCATGAGATTATCGAGATTGGACGATAATTTTTTATATAACTAAATTTGTCCTTTTTATATACGGGTACAATTTTTGTTTTTTTGAAGTAGTCAGGAAAAACACTCCATCGCTCAATGAACGATTAAAAATTAAAGACAACGGTAGGGCTATTGCAGGGCTGCAGCGCTTTATAAAGACTGGGGGAATCTTATCTGGTCCAGCACCCTTGAATATGTCCAATTTCTTGATTGCTCGAATAACATCAGTCTCAGTAACAATTATATGAAATAAGTGGGGTGACATGTTGTCTGGGCAGATTGAATTGTCAGGATTCACACTTGTTGTACTGTAGATTGATGAACAGTTTTCCGCGAATAATTCTACTACTTCGGAGTCCGACTTAGCAGTTTGATTTTCTAATAACATTTCTGATGGTATAGTTGTATAACCACGTCTTCTATCCTTAATGAAACGCCAAAAGCACTTAGGATTTTTAGCAATATTTCCTTCAATGCTCTTCTTGTAAGTTTGAAGACACTGATCGGCTAGTTTATGACTGCGGTCCCGAAGAAGCTTATATTCTAACTGGTCGCGTGGGTTTTTATATAATAAATACTTAGTACGCTTTTTGTTTTTCTCTGCGATTAGTTTAATAAGTGACCTGCCAAACCACGCCGGAAATCCATTGTTTTTGGGTTTTAAGACCGGAACAAATTTTTCAATAACAGACTGAATTATAATGTAAAATTGAGACGTCATTTCATTTACACTTTTGTGAACTGTGAGCTCATTGACCCAGTCCATACCCCTAAGGTGTGTTGATATAGTTCCAAAGTCAGCTTTATATAAATTGTAACGAGGAATGAGGACCATCTTAAGGAAGCGAGGTAAGTGATGGGGTAGGATAATTAACAAAGCAGGATGCTTTTGGTCTAGCTTGCTTAGTAAGTTGACAGATTTAGTTACTTCTATTCCAGTAGGTATTATTAGAAAGGACAAGATCTAATATTTTATCGTCTACATTGCATACCGAATTCATCTGGAATAAGTTGTTACTTGACATAAAATCAATTAAGGAAAACTCTAAATTCGAGTTATAATTAATATTTCAAGATGTTATTGAACCCGGCAACTTTGACGTTGTAGAGATACTGATATGTACGTGGCAAAAGCCCATCGGAAGTTGCGGTTAACATATTCGGTTGGATCTTTTAAATATTGTTTATTTTTATTGTTTTATATTATTGTTGACAACACCAGCACTTGCATATTATTGTTTAATTTTTAATCACCTACATATGAAACAATCTCCTGGAAATCTATAACCAATATCAATCCGTATAGTTTACTTGATTATCAATATATTTGTAACAGATATTTAGTAGAAGTTCTGATCTTTCGAAGACTGGCTGGTTAAAAAAATTATAGACCGTGTCTATAACCAGGTTCACTGATACGCAAGGGTTACTGTTGTTGTACAATGTAATGAGATGTTTCATAATAAAATCCAGCAAGGTTTATACACACAGATACACATGAAACAGATTTAACTATCCGTTTCATTAAAATTCGTTTGGTAAACAATAATTTATACTTACAACTCGAAATACAGAACAAAAAGTAAGAATCAATGTTACAGATTAATTTGTGTCGGGTGTCATTTTTATTGTATGATTCAAGTTTGTCATTATAATTTCTGTGGAAGTAATGTATCCGAATCAAGACCTGCAGTGAACGAAAGTGTGAAAACCGACTAAAATGATAGCTGACGTTTTACTGTCAATATTTTTAAGCACAAAGTAAGCGAAACATTTCGTTAAATGAAATAAAAATAATTGATACAGGGCACTATACGTTAAAACAAATTAATGTTATTTTTTCTCGGATTTTACTGCTCTTTTTTTCCGATGTTGTAAAGGAATATACTTGAGCCGTATTTAAATATCTTCTTTCCTAATGATAAACAAAAAGCTGTTGTGATCTGATAATGCGTATCGATTTTTTAGAACCAAGTGGGCCACATATTTATGCGTGGGCAAAGCCGCCCATACGCGACAAAAAAACACACAATCACATAACACAGACACAACTACACGTGTCATTCTTATCAAAACCTAACATACGTAACAGCAAAAACAAATTAAATAAATAAGTAGTTTAGTTTTATATCAACAGCCGACAGAGGACCAGCAGTGACCACCACATGATAACGATATACTTTAAATGCATGAGAATCGCCGAGATCAAACTATGTGGTACAGAGCCTAGCGACTTCCAACTGGAGTGACTGGCGCCATAACCTCATGTGTTGGTCACTAGGCAGTGCCACGCGCGATAGAAAGTGAGAGTCGAGATGTCCACGATATTAATTTCGTGGCATTAAGTATTATATCGTAACTCCGACGTCGGTTTTTAATGTTTTATTAACTTGTGTATGTCTATACATACACCCATCCTCGCTTGCTTCGAACATTCCGCATGAACAGTCCGATTTACTGTGATGAAAATTATCTTAGGTTTTGACCCATAACCTATGTAGGTATGAATATGAAATATGCTTATAATCATATTAACAAGTTCATTGGATTTAGTGTTACACATGTACAAACACAGACAGACAAAAAATCGCAAAAATATGTTGAGGCCTCTATATGAATAATAAAGATACGATAATAAAAATTAAATATGGTTTTGGACCTTACAGATTTATTACTGGAATATATTTTAATATCATCCTTTATCAATATTAAAGAGATTAACATGAATCGATAGACAAAAATATTTCACCATTAAAGAGCTTAACGTTCATAATATCACCATTGACCATAATAACACGGTGTGACCGAATATTTAAAAGAGTAATATCAAACATAAAAAGTCTACTTACAAATCAAAAACAGGGAGTATTCTACAAACTTTGGAAAATGAAGTTATAACAATTAAACTCAAGAAGTTTATTCATACAATTCTCACTTCATTTCATCTCATCTTCTCCTTTGCTATGTTAACCCTTCAGCCCTTCTTGCTATTCTTTATCTATTTGTGTCTATTAAGTGTATAGAAGTCCTCCCTTACAATTTATTAAACACCTTATTATACGAATTTATAGGAACCATTTTATATTATTAAATTAAAAAATCTTACAGGCTGAGTTATAGTTGAATTTTTAAGAAAGTCCATTCATCCGCTTTGATGTCTAAATAAAAATATAGGCAGTAAAAATATCGATAATTTGTTAATTATGTCTAAGTGTTATGAAATTATGAGTGTCATATCATTAAAATTCGAAAACGATCGAAAATTATTTTAATTATTATTGTCAATAAAATTGGCTACAAAAAAAATTGTCCAATCGATAGTACGGCTAGAAGTCGATACACGACATATATATGACATAAACTGTACATAATCCGTTGTGTTCTGTTCACTTGCAAAAGAAAAACGTATGTGCTTAAAAATATATATATTCAGCTACTGAACAACAGATGTCGCTTTTACGTTACTAATTTTTACATATTTCAATACGTAGTAATAACCATATTTTATTCTTGTAATATTGCAAAGTTGGTCACTAAATTATTGAATTTTCCAATTTGTCAAGTCAAAACCCATCTTTTTCCTTTTTATTGATAGTAGTTTTTACGTTTATGTTACGTTATATATATATATATATATA
>PDGT01000015.1:2665943-2696658 GCA_003671415.1 Megathymus violae | reverse complement strand
AGCAAAATCTGTAGTATCTTAAATAGTAACATGGTGACTACAACCCGTAAGGTAAATTAGGTGGCCGCTGTAACATGGACGTGGTGAAAAACCAAATAGAAAGTGTTATTTCCTGTCGGTCATTTGTAAACATCGCTGCCCTAGCTATCTTCTTCCTCTTCTTAACGAGACATCATGGGATCTTTGTCTTATTCTACCGTATTCCGACAAGAGTTGACTGACATAACAGGATTCAATCTCCTTACGATTGACACCAATCATCGGGTTAGGTACATTTAATTTTTTACATGAGTCTGAATTGTACAGACACTTACATCAAATCTATCCTCAGCGCTTTAGCGTGAGTTACAGAAAACTTTAATTGGGGGGAAAAATCTGTCTTCGAGGCAGCTTTAACTACCTCCGCATTGCGTTGCCGTCATCGTCAGAAGCAAACATTTGTATGACAGTAGATATGTGTTTTTGAATCATAAAATATCATGGGTATTATTATTAGGGCCCTACTTATTCCAATATGAAAGATATAGTGTTGTCGTATTTAATAAATACTGTTTTTCTCATTTATTATTATCTAGTAGATATTGTCTATATACATTTTTCCTCATACAAATTCATGCTGGTTATTTACTTAATTTTCATACAAATGATCCGCACTCATTGCCCTTGATTTAGTCTAAATTACTAAATATGTATTTTCAAAAATTGAAAGCTTTTACGATTTCACATATAATTAGTTATTAGTTTAATAGTTCATTTAAGTGAGTGTTAAGGTTTGTACTTTTTTGTATTATTATAATATAAAGTAATCAGCAGTAATCGCTTTCTATTTGTTCCTTGGTTGGTTTCAATTGACACTTGCTTCAAAGCAATAATTGGTTAGTTGATAGAACGACTACTAGATGGCGCTTAAAAAATCTTACGGAAGTAGGCGCTAAGAGTCTCGTAAATCACGCTAACGACTACACGTTCGCTATTTTACATAAAATGCCAAGAAGTTTCTGCATCTAGGCGTTCTTATTTAACACAGAAGAAAACCTGTATTTTTGAATGCGGCAAAACTGTTGTCGTTGCTAAGTTGATAACTCTGTATTAATATAACTGACAGATGAACTTATAATATTGTAATTATATTAAGTATCTCAAGAAACATTTTGAAGTACAAAACTATTTATATCAATATAATCAGCAAAAAAATTACTTTCATGATCATTTTCATTATTTTGTACTTGAAATTTTTATATTTTTGACATATCGCCTGAACATTGTTATGTAAAACTACCCATAATGTTTTTTGTCGTCTGTTGTTTGCTGTCTGGCTTAAGTTTTGTGTAATATGAAATTCCTACCATCTAAAATAACTGACATTATTTTGATATTAGCTTCAATGAAAAATCTCTGAGATCTTAAGAGATGCCCGAGGGTTATGGGAAGTAGTATTTAATTATATTTTAATCGCCTACATCCAGTCTATGACGGATTATGATGTCAAAGCATAGTACGACTCGTCTTTAAAACATTCAGATTATCCTAATAAAGATGTATTGATACGGACATGATAGCAACACCAACAGAGTTGATGTATTCAAAAATATACCACAATTTCAATTACAAGTTTATACCTAATACACGTAAAAGTTTATTTCTTTTATAGTAAAGGCAAGATACAGTCGTTAGCGCGATTTAATAGACCCACAGCGCCACACGTTGTATCATTGCATTGCGCATCAACATTGTACTCATAACGCCATCTAGTAATCCTGGTTTCAACTAATTTGAATTATGAACATGGATACTTTAGTTACCTGTTGCGAAATATTTTTCATATAAATGGTACGTTCAAAGCACTAAGCTATCACTGCTGTATTGTGCGTATTAAAAATTGTTAAATTAAATTTTTATCACTTGCTTAACTGAAGAAAAATCGTAAAATAACCTGCACACCTGAGAGTTCTCCATAATGATTTTTAAGATGGCCAACGCCAGCGTGGCTGACTGGCCGCTCATGACAGAAAACCCAGCAGTAGGATAATAATGGGTTGTTGTTATGAATGAATTATATAAATGGAACATTTTATCACCATTGAGAGTTGAATTTCAAAATATTCCGATTGCCAATAATATGAAAGTAACCAGGATTTAAAATTTAAGCTTGTCAGTTTAACTCAACTTCATGTATATAAATGTCAGAAACGGTAGTGAATACGGTTACCAAACGGATCGCGGCACGTCACCCAAGTAACGGCAGCACCGTTCTTCTTCTCGGCCGATACGTTCTTGTCAGAACAGTCGTGGCCATCATGTAGGTACTTTTGGGGCTGATATCACTCGGTTCACTTTGTTTCGCCATCTCTCTCTGTTGTTGTTATGGCTAAATACTTGTCAACTCATGCTCCAACCCAGCCTTACTAAGGTACAGGCCCTACGACAGGCTTATATTACGACCGTGCTTGAGACCAGTACCTCTCTGCTAGAAACTTACGTCTCATTTGTAATATTTGTAATATTTGTAATTATTTGTAAAAGGCGACAGAAGCCAGCCTACTTGGTGGTAGGGCTTGCCGTAAGGATTATATTATCAGTTTTATTATTATTAGTCATTAATATTATATATCGGTCCGTGAAGCCTGCATGGCCACCCTCCTGCTTGAGTCAGCCGCCAAATGACTCGTCATGTTTCGTCTGGGGGCTCAAAAGCCAGTACTTTTTCTTTATTCACATTTCCCGCCCGAAACCGCATCAGTGATACCTTTAATCTTGCTGATGTCCATGGGCGACGGTGACCATTTACCATGAGGTGGCTCGTCTGCTTGTTGGCTGGTATTTACGTAAAATATAGATAATTTTATACAGATCGGAACTGGGATGTAACCAACGCGACCCATATGGTGATAGTGAAGAAAAATCATAATTGTACAAAATTACAAAAACAAAAGTTCATGGCGTTGATGCAAGAAATTCTTTGTTGGTATATAACATTAATATTAAAAATTACAACCAGTGTAATATGTAAACTACATTACACTTGTTCTACATTTTAATGTATGTTTAAGGTGTTACATTTTATAATGTCAGGTAATTTCTGCTAAAATGCGACTGCAAGTACTCACACTACATCACAGTTTATTAATTGGAACAATTTACATTTTCATACAGCATTACACAAACTCGCTTTTTCTGTTTGTATGCTCCTACATCATTCGAATTGGATAAGAATATGTGGATTTATGTATTATACATTCATCATTTAAAAATAGTACAGAATTCTTTTATATCCTGCAAGCACAGACTGTATACTATAAAGTAAATACTGTAAATGGAGGAGTGAAAAATAAAATACAAATATTTTTCTACGTAAGTTTTATTTGACATTACACTTATAATCCGTTCCACAAGTAACCCAGAATACTTCTGAGAGATCATTTACATCGCGTATAACTAGGCTTTACATAAAAAATACTTACAAGAAATCTTTGAAATATTACAGAATATGTTCCTGGGATATATTTCATAAATTAATAAGTTCACAATGTATCTCAAATGTATCATCTTCCAGTTTACGATGGTTCGGTTTTAGACTACTTATGTCAATCGTCAAATGTCGACTGAGTTACGAAATACAAGGTTGCATGTGAGATTGATGGATATCCACCAGAGACCCTTTAGTCTTTGTTCCTCAATCCATACTTGCTACATAGTGAAACCTACTCGAGAACATACCAACAAGTAAAAGAAACCGTGCCCAGCAATAAAATGCTAGTAAGTTAAAACAAATATTAATCAGAAAATAGTATAGCTTTGATAAGAACCTGCTCGGCTGTTAAATACTTCAAGGTCAACAAAGCTAAGCTTTTAGTTTTCCTTGTATCCGTAGACATCGGTTTCTACGTACTACCAGTAAGAATGTTATAATTATATAATCTGTGTGTTGCAATACAAGTAAGAGCATAATTTTTTTTAAAGCAAAAAGTCGTCACATTTGCAAGTTGTAAATATATCAGATGTTTTGTAAAAAAAAATCAGTACATTCAGACCAATCAAATGAAAAAGAAATTAACAATAGTCATCCCTGTATAGGTTAGAATTAGAAAAATATATTTTTGTAATAAAAGTATTTTGTAATGCGAAAACAGAAAACTTTCAAAGATGAAGATGATTTAAAAAGTTCACGAAGCATAATATCTAAGAAGCAAAGTTAACTAAACTACTATTTACACATGAAAACGTTATAAATATATTATTGCTCTATGTAATACTTTGGGTTTAAAACTATTGCTTATAAATCACAAAATAGTCCCTAAATATCACTATGATACATCAGTATAAACAATTTAAGTGTTAAGAAAAAGCTACGTAAAATTTTCAGTGTCATATAGGAAATCACTTGATTTTTCAATGAAGTTATACCATAATAAATTAAATAAGCCTAAAAATTTGATTATCAGCAGCTAATGAAAAATAGTAGAACGCAATCTAGTTTCCAATAGTGTTATTACGCATCAAAGCCCTTGTAAAGTTTTTAATTGTTAGTTAAATCTTACAAATACATCACACAAAAAAGAAAAAATACATTTTAATTATTGACAACAATGCTACATTGACAACAGCTTGGTATCCAAAAAATATCCGTATATAAATTTTGTCCAGTCGATTCTAAGGCTACAAGTCGTTTTTGTATATATTTCTGTTCACATCGGGAACTATATCCGACAGGAATTGTACATAATCCGCTGCACTCTGTTGACCTGCGAAAAGAAAATTTTTAAAGAAATTTTTAAAGAAAATTTAAATATTTTGTGTACACAGTACAATTACATTAAACAAAATATGTGTAAAATTTGTAAAAAGATGCTACTTATTCCTAATCAGAAATTTCTTCCACTAGGCCCAAAACTAGAAAACTTAGTGTGTACCTCGATAATAATATATATCAAATATAAAGATAATATATAATATATAAATATTGCAAATATTATACAATATAATTTCAAATACAATATAATTATCATCCATATTTTAAAAAGATAGGATTTCGAACATTGCCCTCAAGTATTACCTAATTAGATATCTGTAACGCGTTCCTCAAATACTGATAATGTTGAGAACCTCTTACAATAGAAGGTAGCCAATTCCTCAACTTCATTGCCTAAACTAAAATTTAATGGGAATAAATGCTGAATTTTATGTGAAGGAAACTCAAGGAAAGTTTTCGGGTGCGACCTGCATGATACATCTGAAGGATGAGCAAACGTAAAAAAATTACGAAGATAAATTGGAGAAAGGCAATGTATGATCTTACAAAGTAGATACAAGATTCGTGTGTTCTTGCGAAATTGAACTGGGAGCCATTGTCAATTGCTCACATCGTTAGGAAATTGAGATAAAATGAATAGAAAAACTGTGGACGTACTCAAGTTTGTTTATAAGCTCCTCCATGGCACCCAAAAACAAACATCGGAATAGTTTATTACAGACTGGATTAGCTTTGTTTAAAATATTTAAAGTAACTGCTATATAAAAATATTTTTATCTCGCTACTCAATAATAGGTGTCGTGCTCGTGTCAGTTTATGTGTGCCACATGTTAACAGATGGCGCTAGCCGTTTGGTCTTTAACAATGTCGAGCTGGTCAGTAAGATATTGAATCTTCGATTTATTGAGTATTAATATTTTTTTTTAATTATTAAGTATTAAATTATTATTTGCTTTCCGCTTTATACAATCATAGCAGACGGTAGTCTGTAAAGAATTTGCCAGAATATCACACTTTCCTTACAGGGGCAGATAATATGATTTTTTTTTATATCAAATTACTAAGCAGTTTTACTTTATTAATTTTATTAAGCAGTTTCGTTGATTACATTATTTGGTTGATTGGTGATCGTAACATAATATTGGCATAAAACTTGTGTTGCCGTAGCCTAATTCTGTACACGTAGCCGGATCACAAAAATCAACAAGACATTATATACTATAGGCACGCTGTGTGTAAAACAAAATAAAGTCAAAATACAATACAAAATGAAATTAAAAGTTGCATAGAAATTGTTGCACAAACTCACATGCATATCTCCGCGCGAACAAGCTGCGTCATGTTATCAGGCATGTTGACGACAAACCGCCAGTTGCCCTTGTTGTTAAGTGCTGCGCGCGGTGTCACGAACTGCGTGCGGCTGCGGCACAGCTCTTCGGTTAACGCCGTCTGCCGTCGTGGTCGTTCTGCGGACGTTTCTGCACTGCAAAACGTGGAAACAAGAAGAAAATGGTTCAGGTAATACATAATCGACGCGCGATTCAATTAGAGGAAGTACTCGTAACGTGATTCAATTCGCGGAAACAATGCTAACTCTGGTATGTTAATCATTAGATATACAACAGCGTTAAAATATACAAACGTTCGATGTACAAAAAGGCAATATCCATGTAAAGCATACCAGTTTCTCCGTAAGTTGAGTGTTGGGAAATCTCTAAACAGTTCAAATCCCATATTATCTGTTACAGATTTAAATAATGTCAATTATCACATTTCTTCGTCTTATCCAATTACCGCGGCTTCATTATCATGTACACTTAAATCTCTCTCCGAAATACCCTCCCCTTTAATTGTTCTATTTTTGCCTGCCATAAAAATTCCGGACCGCGCCGTTAAGAGTAGCTTGTTATCTATTCAGACGAATGGCGTCAATACAGATTGTGTTAGTGGTAATGTTCCTTAATGTATCCACACTCTTGGTATACTTGGTATCAAGAAATCCAATCCGTCTTCTCCATTTGCCTATCACCTAATCTATATTCTCCATTGTACAGATCGCCCAATCTATGTTAGATTAAATTTATGTTAGATTGTATTTTTTTTTAAGCCTAGATACATTCCAATCCTTTCCAAATCGATTTCAAGGTGATATTCTATATGTTATAGATAACCAATAGGCCACAAGCTTTGCTAGATTCTAGCAATGCTTAACTAAGCCTAAACGTAGATCTGGCTTAAATATATTTGTGGAGACGGACTCATTTTTCATTCAGATGTTAAGTTAATCCATAAAAAAACCGTATCATGCTTGTTAGTTTTTGTTTGGTGACTCAAAGTGATTTTGTGGCTCTAAATACTGTATTATTTGATAGAGTACATTTATATATTTCAAAGTAACTAAGAACTCACTTTGTATTTCTTAGTTCACTGGGTTCAAATAAATCGCAATAAAGCCGTCGATTGTGCTGTATCCTCTTCTTTATACTCTTTAAAACAAACCTTTTGGTGCATACACAATGAAATAAATAAATATACACCACGCGACATAAGCAATACACAACTTATTGTGTAATTGCGCAGTACATAATTGTTCTATTTTAAGATCAAACGTATAGTTAACAGGCCAATCAAACCTATGAATGCAGCCGAATAGAGGCTCACTGCAGGGCCCTTGCCCAGTAGAGACCCATGTTTCCTAGTAATCGATGAGACCAGGAGTTTACCAATTTGCTCCTATTCGGGCGTAAACTACAAACATAGCAATGATGCATTAGGACCGACGGTTTAAAGTGTCCTTCGAAGCTTGGAAGCGTTTAAAAACTATTGCCACTAGGGGTCATTCACCCGACTTCAGACTGAAATCAAGGTTGCTTAATTAAGTCAATTTATACAAGCCGTCGGTCTACGAGCGTTTTTTTTTTTTTTAAATGTGTATGAATTCTACAAACCTTGCTAATCCCAGAGCTATTCTCAGTGCCTCGGCTCCAGTGAGAGTCCTCTTGGAGGCCGCTTTAACTAGCTCCGCATTGCGTCGTCGCCGTACCGGCCTTCGTACCGTGGTCGTGTGCGGCGGAAACGACACAGAACGCTCTATCGTCACGTCTGCGTCGGATCGTGAGGGCGAAATGTATCTGCCAATCGATAGAAATGGTAACACGTCCAGTCATTCCAGAGTTACGTGAGTTACGTCGTAAGGATTACGACTTACATGCTGACGATGAAAAGAACCACTGTACAGAAGTTTTTTTTATATTCTCAGAAGAATGTAAATCTGTCAATATTCATTATCAGATCAGAGTACAAGGGAATATGGAGTCAGCGAGGAAAAAGAACCGATATCAATAATATCATTATGATGGTGAACGAGAACCTAAGGTGACGCTTGGTCACGTTGGCGATGACCATGCGTAATCAGCCAAAGACAACGAAATTTTAGACATGTATGTATCATACAAATCTTGTCTGTTTGTGCTGACGTCCCTGTTTTGAGGTGTCTTAATTGTGTATGTCGTAATAACATCGTCGATTATCATTAACTATGAAAAAAGTAACAACTTACTTCCACCATTCGCTTGGATTATAATTAGTAACACCGCTCAAGGCATCACCGTACCATTCAGAGTCATAATTTTGATAGTGATTAGGATTATTATAATAATTTTGATTAAATATTTCCAAGCTAGGATTAAGGGCATTCTGTCTTGAATTCTTCTTGTAGCCGTCGTATGGATTGAATGGTGGACTCCAGAGGCTCGGCCTGTCAGAATGGTAACCTTGGAATCCAAACTTGGAAAAGTTAGATGCTTGATAGGAGTTCAAGTTGTATGGAGAGGGGTCCACTGGTGACGGCGGCTGGAGCGGAGTTTTCTCGGAGTATACGTCTGAAATTATTTAATTTGACGTCAAATTATTCGAATGCTGTATTTATTCGAAATAATGTCAAAAAGTGATTATTCAGAGATTATTATTATACATAATTATTTAGTCCAGAACGCCTTTAGAAAAGAAAATTAACATCTAGACCTACACTATAGAGCACTGGGTTTTCAGCACTGGCAAGCCTTCATATGACAGTAGATATTTGTTTTTGAATTGCGGCACAGCTTATTGTATTTAGAGGTATTAGAATGAAAGTGTTTTATTCTATTAAATCGTTTTCTTTGTTCTGTGTCCCTCTGTAGACATGGCCCTTTGGTCTTACAAGACTCATCTCTTTAATATGGAAGCTTGGCCTTCATTGTATTATTATGAAAGTCAACACTATTATATTTGTAATCAAAACTTATTTGTATTTTACATTTTACCATACATCCAAATCTTCCACACTACAGGTCCAAAGTTCTTTCCTTACACAGCAGAGCTAAATTACAGCAATTAGTATGAAGATTTCATTACATTTCACTTATAACGCCGTCTAGTAGTAATTGCTTGCACAAATTTATCGTAATAATAGTGTTTGTATATTTACTTTACGAAAATATTTTATTATTCAATTCAGCCGCACCCGCTACAGCTTAGTATAATACTAAGATAAATTAGTTACTGAAACGACTACTAGATGGTGCTATATTATCAAAAATATACCGGCTGTTGGCGCTGAGAGTCTCCTAAGTCACGCTAACGACTGCTCGTTCATTATTCTACATAAGATGTTAAGAGCTTTTTGAACCAATCATATTATTTAAATGTATGTTTAATTTTTTAACGCGACAACATTTTTGTTGTTGCTAAATTTCTTTTTATTTTAATTACCCGATTCAATTATTTAATTTAATTCACTGCATTTTATATTTATTAAAATTTTGGAATTGTAGAAATAATAACTGTTCAAAGAATAGTTTTTTTTAGATATGGTGAAAATTTTCACTTCCGTGAGACTTATTTAATCTTTAAAGTTAAGTCTTCGTAATAAAGAAGCAACGGATCTAGAAACTTCAGCAAAAAGAACGTTATTTTTCTGTATTGACGAAGAGTCGATGCCAACGGCAAAAGCAATGAGAGCAGTGTTGTTGTATTAAAAAACAGACGATCCAATTTTGAGATTGTTTCTATATATATATATATATATATATACATAATAAGTTAACATTTTACACGGGATAGACATATAGTAGTTAGCGCGCTTCATGAGACCCACAGTGGCATACGTTGGATTTAATGATTCTACTCATATTGCCATCTAGTAGGTCCGGTGTCAACTAACTTGTTCTAATTAAAACATTCTACTTTAACAGATGCTATGAGTGCTATGGGTTTTTTTATATAAATTTGATATTTTCTCACTTTTACGAGTAAAATTCCTACACGTTTTAAAATATTCCAATAGTCTCTGTTGTGAAAATTACATTATGTTAAAATTTCAAATTCTCAGTTTTTTGTGTTGAAAAGTCCGCTATTATAATAATAATATGCCTGATAAATTGAGATTTTTTTACATCAATGTTTTTGAAATATAGTAATACAATAAATCTCCAAATTTTAGTTAATTTTTCCATAATATTGTCAGCAGGCCTTGAACATAAATACAATTGCTTCGAAGCAATAAGCCTATACCATAAGAGGTACCAACTACGTAACAACTACTAGATGTCGCTACATGGCTGTCAATCATGTCAAAATCACGCGGATGTTGGCGCTAATAGTTTTGTTAATCGCGCTAACGATTGTTCGTCTGTTATTCTACAAGAAAATTTCATCAAAGTCAATATGACGATAAAATTTATCGATTATATATTTGAATGCGACACAAAATTGTTGTAATTGTAACAGATTTATAAGTAGAATTATCAAATTAAATCATACTATTAAATTATTTCTATATATTGTAAATGGTTTGAAGATAATTGACGTTGTTTTTATTATAACCTGTAAATATTATTTCGATGGACAGTGTAAAGAAATAAAAATTACATTACGAGCGCAAACTCAGGTTTTTTAATCAAATAAAATAATGCCTTTTGAGAATATATGGTATTAAAAAAAGTTTTGTTAATTTAAAGGAAAATTAAAAATCAAATTATTACCGTGATTAAACCTAGAGTGGAACTTAGTGTTGTAGTCCTTCGGATACAAGGGGTCGTCGACGAGTGAGATTTGGTCGACGTGCGGGAGCGAGTTGGGGCCGTACCCGTACGGGTAGTCGCCCTTCTTCTGCGCGGTGAAGTCGTCCCGGCTCTCATCCGACAACAGCGTGCGGATGTCGTATTGACCCGCTTCGATCAACTTTCGGATCACTTTACTGAAAAAATGTATTGATAGTTACGTTTTAATATATATCTCGATTGATATTTGTATATCGTAGTTAACACACAATAATAATTTCCTTATATTATAGGTACATATGTATATTAAAAAAATACACCCGAATTTTTCAATTGTTAATAAATATACAAGGAATCCTGCATCAAGCAAAGCTAACGGTTGCGAGTTCGATGCCCGTCCCGAACTTACCTTTATTTAACGGTTAAACAATTGTTTTTAGGTCTTGTGTCTTTGGTATTTGTTGTAATTGTACATCATGGATTCTTAATACGTGGGTGTGCTAAATAAAAAAAACCTTCTCAACTTCAACCCGCAGAGACCTGTCACCGACATTAAATAACTTTTTTTACGGTACTATTAGGTTACAAATATCTTACGCAAGGAGGATAATATTTATACATGTCTTGACCTTATTATGGAAAATAACTTACGACATTATAGTTTATCCGTATCATATAAAATCTTTAAGGAAGCAAAACATAATTACCTATAAAAAAGGGGCTCCGTGAGTAGATTAAAAATTTTGTAGATAGATATATGGAAAAAAATTACGTTTTTGATGTAAATAATATTATTTCGCAGGTTTTGCTTTACATGTCCTAGCTTGTTAAGCTCGAATAAAGGACATGCATTAAATTCTCGTCACTACACGTAGAGCACGTTTCACCATAAATTCTTATGAATCAGGAAGCATTTCAAATAGAAAATTCTACCGCTTATCTTAGCCTTACTATTGATTGGAGATTTAAAAAAAAATCCGCATCTTCGAGAGTAATTTAGCTTCGCTGCGCGCTTAATTCAAATAGTAAATTTCTCGATTGACGTATTATATAAGCTTGTTTATTTATGTATGTTAGTTATTTTCATAGTGCTTGTGGTTTTATCCTATGGTTTGTTGTTGTGGTGTTCAGCAGCAGATATCAAAATATTTTCATGCAGTAGAAAAGAGTATTTGAAGCCTTATACGAGTACAAACACAGGTCTTGGAACTCATCTAGGGAGCTGATTAAGGATATTAACGTTTTGAATATTGTCACAATATATCTTGAATAATTTTATATACGTTAAAAATACTCTGATCCTTCTGATTAAAGACGCGATATGCACAGCATTTCAATAGTTCACAGTTAATAAGCCTGGTGGCTCGTTCATCCGTTGACATGTAAAATATATACACTACACTTATGATACACTTGTGAAGAGAGCGTCTACTGATACATTGTTCTTGGGCTCTGGATGACATATACGTACTATCGCTAGCAAACACTCACTCACTTAACACTAGGGCATGTAGCCAATTCAAATGGTCTTGAATAAGATTGATTTGATTCATTGGTTTGGTCTTGAATTTATTGGTTATATTGGTGTTCCTCATGATTGGCTTTTCTCGCGTTGATGTTTACAGATCAACGAAAATTGTCCAAAGATATTAATAACATCGTAACATCTTTTGATGTATTAGAAAATGTTATTTTACATTGACCACATGATATTTTTATTGAAAACTCGGTAGCCGTCCTCAGTTCCTTTGGGCAGTTCCGCGTGACCGGAACCATGGACCAGGATGAAAATTATCCTAGATTATGACCCGTATAAGTTTCAAACATATTAATATCTACATTTTAACTATAATGGTATATGCTGAGTCTTGAGTAGAATCAGTCAACGGTTTCACCCCGCCAGCGCAGCCTCGCCTAACCGTGATCCATGTTATTAGGTCGAAGTATGAGAAAAACACACAAAAATCGTAAGTACCCGTTATAGCTAAAATGCACAGTGTCCACAATGACGTAAGTTGCAGTTCGTAAGAAACATCCAAATCAGTTCAGTGGTTTTAGTACATTCGTGTACAGACAACAGAAAACGTTCCAAACTATATGTTTAGGCTTGCATATCGATAATCTTATCGAAAATTTTATAGATCACTGTAATATAAGGCGTGTTAAAATAACTTACTCAGGATATGGATCAGGGTGTAAGCAGTAAGTTAGGCCGGGCTGGGCGCAGGGCGGCGAGCGGCCGGGGGGTGCGGGTTCGAATCCGCAGTTCTGACCGTACGGACAGTTATACCCATCGCCGCTGTGCGTAGTCACCACTATCTAGAACAAACATTTATAGTACAGTACTTTATCCCATAGGTTTTCCATAAATAATTTTGTTTTTAATGCTAAAAAAATAAAGTGCACAGAGTTCGCGCTACCGAATGTGCAAAAAGTAGGCAAAATCGTTAAATTAAATAATGAAATTATGACTATTGAACAGATCATAGTTTTTTAGGTGACACCTTAGATAGTAGACTTCAATGCGGCGTCCATATATCGGTTCTCGCAGGTAAACTTACTAGGTGTGTTTACCATATGATAAAGATAGGACTTATTTCGGACGTAGATACAGCTAAAATTGTTTATTTTGCCTATTTTCATAGCTTTATTCATTTATTTATTTTTATTTATTTATTTATTACTTAATTGTACAAACCTTACAAAAGGGTGGTACAATGGGCGGACTTAATGCCTAATGGCATTCTCTACCAGTCAACCCTGGTTAACATTTATATAACCGAAAGAGCAATTAGAGTATATAGGTAAAAGTCACGTAAAGAAAAATTTCAAGAAATAGGCCTACTCACCGTAGCTTGTCAATGTATTTAGTATTTATTCGAAAAAAATTAAATATGTACCAGCAAAAAATTGATACACATTATCATGAAACAAGAAACAGGCATAATTTGGTTACGTCTTCATATCGCCTTCAAAAGATTCTGCGTTAATTTATGGGGCTTGGAGTTCGTTTTTACAATAAGGTTCCAAAATTGATGCGTGAGTTACATATTGGAACTTTTAAGAGACGCGTTAAAGCAGTTATAGGTAAAAGATATTATAATATAGATGAATATATTAATGATAAGGACGCCTGGACATAACAGTGCCGAAACTAAGCTGCAAAATAATTATGCATGTGGCTTGAGTAGATCTCATGATGATAAATATAATATACCCATTTCACCCTCAGTTGTCCAGTTGTCGTAACCAAAATTAGCACGGTTTATTCTAATCGCCACCTTTGTCGTCTACGATTCTCATTTAGAAACTTCCTTAAAATTCTCTTGCTGTTCCCAGCAATTCAGTTGCTCAACGAGCAAGGTGTCTTTACAAATTGTATTGCTTCCCGTGAAAGTTAATTTTAAGATATCACTAAACATTTTGTTTACATTTGAAACGTAAAGCGATTGGAAAACGTGAGAAGGCATTCGGAAATGCAACAGGCGAAGCAGATTAGTCTGCTCGCCGCTTTCTTTTGTGTGCGTCGAATTACAATTCGATGGGTGTTGGTTAGGTCATCCAAATGATAAACTGGTATAACCTCTTTGATTTAATCGATTCCACACATGGTGCTCAACTTTGCTATTAAAAAAAAAATCCCAAGGTATATCAATTTTTTTTTCTAACCGATGTTTTAATTTGGTAAGTAAAACTCCTTGCTTTTTGAGACATTTTTATTTTGCGCAATAACTTACTTCGGGTTCCTTTTTTCTCAATATCCTTCTGGATACCCGAAAATTGTTGACGATCACTGATTTTAATATTCTTAAGACTGTGATTAAAAACATTTAATATACTATAACATACACAGATTGATTCGCAAAATATCCTTTGTGTTTAACAAGACATTTAAATAATTTTAGTTTTTTGCATAATATTGGCTTAAATATACTCGCATTAGCGATCCATTGCCTCAGGTTACGGGTCTTTTACTACTGAGGAAACCTAAAGCATATTTAACCACGATGCTTCAGTGAAAATTAGTATGTCGATTAGAGGTCAAACCAATGTCGGAAGTTTGCATGCCGGATAACGTGGAAGGTAATGTTTATGGACTGTTAATATTAATTGACATTACCAATCTCATTCAATCCCCATCATCGCTTACATTTCAATCCATTAATGTATTTGTTAACATTGAAATATCAGGCAGATTAAAGTGTAATTCTTTAGATATGTTCTAAGGCTTGTACATATACTACAAATGCAGTTAACACTTAACATGACATGACATATGTCTCAATCAAGTTGTCGCTTAGATGCAATATATTGTAGAGCGAGGTCGATACGAAGGTAACGCGAATGATTTAGTACAAGAGAGTAGATTAGTCAAGAGGAGTCGCTTTGTCGTACTTAGTTCGAGTAACCTCATTAACATAATGCCTGTTAAGTGTTAATACATAACATTACGATGTATGAAGAAGATGTGGAATTGTTATGCAAACTCTTTGTAGATTTTAGTGTGTAGGTGTTATGTAGGACATGTAGGTGTAGAACTAGGTATGTACTGATCTCTCTCACTTATAGTTCGATGGCTTGTGATTATCGTGAGTATCGAGACTGACAAGTTTATTTCGTCGTCGAGTTTTTGTATTATTACAGTAGTTGTGGTATTAAGTAGATAGGCGAAGCCATATTGGAGACTTTAAATCAAGATAAAAACTTCTTTTAAACGATTGTTTAAATCCATATCCGATACTGCTGCGCTTGATATGAAACCATCGTACTGGAGACGATAAGAATTGGAACAGTTTATCTTCGCCTCAATGGAAACATTCACCTTTTTTACATCGCTGTACTTCTCTCTGTTCCACCTTGGTGAAAATACACACTGATTAAGTCAAACAGACATGTTCACCTTTTATATTTCCATGTAGGAACAAATTAAATTTGTTATATGAAAAAGAAGGCACGCGTTACACAAAATGATATAGGTACATCTCGGACGGGTAGTTATGTAAGTTTTGAACAGGTCCAACCTTGAAACACTTACAGAGTCCAACTCATTACGCCGTTAACTTAACAATGTTATTTTGTTTTAAACATTTCACAATTTCACGTTCCGTTTTAAACTTTTGTTTTGTGTAGTTATTTAATACTGTTGCGAATTGTTAGAATGTATATGATGTGTAACGTTGTTTTAGCTCATTAGAGGCTCATAACAGGGAGTGTTCGTAAATGAAGATGTTTTTTTATTGTTTATGTTTTTTTTATTGGTGCAGAAATTTTCAAATAACACCCGCATGGTAATTCTGTACTCTCACATGTCAAATTCATAGCTAATTCCGAGTGTATTATGTTGGTTAAGTTAACCATAGCATTATAATGATCTCGCCACGGAATCATTTGTGAGTTTGTGAGATAACAGAATTACTGCACTGATCTCTGAAGTAATGGCTAATAAAACATTTGCGAAAATTATAATCCATCATTTCCAGGCAAATAACAATATTTTTACATTCAGTGCGAAATCGTTCTGTAAACTAGATTTATCACACTACCCAAACTACTGACCTAATTAATTTATTTGATTGAGATGGAAATTAAAATGACAAAATTCGAAACAAATAAAAAAAAAATTGGTTTTAAAACACTTTCAATTTGGCAAAAAAACCTAATTAAACTATGTACAATACCGCCAGCTATAGTTTTATTTCCTTATTTTTATTTAAAATATTTTTTAAACCATTTCATTTGGTGGCAAAATATCCGGATACACCTATTCTTGAAATTTACTTTTTTTTTCTTTCAATTTGGAGCTCATGATCAAGTCTTCAAATTCCAGAATGGGTCATATCCCCTATCTATACATCTACCTGTAACAGTAACAGCAACATGTTCAAACAAGTTATGTGTGCGGGAACAGATAGTAATCGTAATTATAGGAAGAAATCGGAAACGACAATGTAACGTTACAAGTGTTGCGTTCACCGTGCTGTAACCATAGATAGACCTTAACGTTAAGTAACGCAGTCTGCGCTATGGGAATTTTCCTGCAGCGTGTGATATTGTTTTATATTTAAACTACTTAGTAAGCGTAAACAGAACAAACCGACGAGTGATTGTGATACCTAGTAGTATTTTTTACGCGTATATCAGCAACCCGCTGTGGTAAATTAAAAAGCTAATAACTCGCTGCACTTTTGTAGACTCCGCGGGTCTTATTTTCTAGGGTGCAAAGAATCCTAGATGTAACCCATAATATATTTTCCAAATATGCCAGTTATAAGTATAATTTATGAGTATTGATATATGTAGACACAGAAAGAACGGCAGACGGATTAACATTCCAAAAAATATGTTTATATCGATAACAAGGTATATTTTAAAATTTCCGAAAACTATTGATTTATTAGTATAAATGACATTTAAAAATATTCTGTTGTGATAGTTAGATAAAATGCTTTCACAATGTTTTCACTTATAATTCTAGGATCACGCATGAGATTTTCCATCAAAGCAGCGATGAAACCCTTTGATAGTAAATCAAAGCACGATCGCGCGCAAGTTAACACTTCTGGAAACATACGAGTATGTTACACGGTTGTTAACGTCGCGTTTGCTGTATTTGTTGAATGGTACTAATGCAAGGGTACTAATGAAAAAATTATGACAAATTTCAATCCATGGTGGTGATAGTGACGACGCTGCCTGTGGAGTTCTGAGGGTGAAGCGAAAATAAACGTTTATTTATTTTATTATGTAGCCGGTAATCACGATACGTTTTTATTTGTTGCCAATATTTCGACCCAGTTACATGGATCGTGGTTACAGCAAAACTGCGGTAGCGGGCGGGAAGAAACCGTCGACAGGCTAGTGGTAGATTAATGTAGGCACGATTAGTGGTAGATTATCACGGCAGTTTCGCCGTGACCACGAACCATGCAAACGGATCGAAATATTGGCAACAAATAAAAACGCATCGTGAGTACCGGCTACATAATAAAATGTATAAATTCCGCGATGACATTAGTTTAAAATCAAATAAACTTTTATTATTGGACCTTTTTGTTCGTATGCCTTGTCAATGATAGTTTGATTGCCGACAAAGATATAAATACCTAGTGAGGGTGATAGTGTGAATATGTTCGCATATAAATGTATTTAATTTTTTAACAATAATATTTCGCCTACTGTAGAGCGTAATAATTATTATAATAAAAAATATATAGCAAACTCACTATTTAGTATAAATTAAACGTATTGAACAATTTAAAAACGAATAGAGAATGTACCAATTAAAATATATAAATGTAACCACGCTATCAGAAATGCGTAGCTCCTTATTTGTACCTAGTTACATTGAAATTTATAATAGGTTTTCATAAAGGCATATAATATAAATTATTTTACAAATTTGTTACAGTTACCTGATTAATATTTACAATAAAGATTTTTAATGTGAAATTTAAGTATTGTGCGTATTTTACTTTATTTTGAGATTAGGAATAACAATTTTCATCCGTATGTTTCATGGAGTCGTAAACACGCTTAGTATTCAACTTTGAGATAGATGCTATCTCGCTGGTTTCACCGCAAACTTTTAAGCTGCTTTCTATCCCGAGGACAATCGTTATGCAATTTGCAACGTCATGAGAACTAAATTAGGTATCATAACTTAAAAGTTATATATTATTCTAACAACTTTGTCTTATGTAAATGCAAACGGCTCTATAGCCCAGTTGATAGAAACTCGCCTGGTTGTAGGTACGTGATTCGGATTACTACCTATGTATATGTACATGTAATAGATAATTGTTTGTTTCCGTGTTGTGTCGTCTAAGGTTACTACCGAGACCTATGATATAACATGCTCTTTGAAGCACGATAGCATTGTGGTCAATGATACCATCAATGACCGCAATCGCTGTGCCTAACTCAGTCGGTTACGTACGATCGACATAAACCGTCAGGGTGTGAACGCTCCGCACTTCGTTACAGATATTATCATTATCATTATCAGCCTGTATCAATGTACTGTTGGAAATAGGCCTTGCCTAAGACATGCCACTGAACCAGTATTCGGCTCATCATTTCCGGAAACAACTTTGGAAAAGGGGTTGTCTGCTTTAATAACATTCAATATAGCCACAAAAACGTGTTTTATTACCAAGTCGTATGACTGGAAATCGAGACCGTCGAAAAAACCATCACAATATTAAAACAAACGAATTGAATTGATGACTGCTGCGCGCCTTCCATTTATATAGTCTATCTATTTAAATCACGTTGTGAAAAACAGGAGACCGTTTAGAGGCACCTAAATGTCCAAATCACGTTTAGTGATATAGTATGTACAACAGTACAAGCGCGTGCGCACGCCGCATCCACGCCGGCGGCGCTCGTGTGCAAACCGCAACGAGTGTCGCTTGAGCCAAGGATACATGATACGCGCGCGAGGGCACGAGACAGGTCTGGCACTTCCGATTGGGCATGTAGGGTTGTCAACTGTACGACAAAGAAAATTATTGAATTTTAAATGATTACAAAAATAATTATGTCGTACCAATAGTTTGGTTGGTAGTGAGTTCGGGGCGAGCCAATTGTCCGTTGTGGATATTTTCGGAGGAAACTTTAATGATAAATATCCTTTATTTTCTAATCGTTCCCATACAACTCATTTATTGATAAAAGAAACATAAAAAGTCATAAAAATGTCAAAGGAAAAAGGTAAACATGATAAATATAACTTAATTACAAAATAAACAACATTTTTATTTTATTTTAGTATCGGTATATTACGAGTATATACAAACACAATAGAAAAATCTGCATAATATAATATTATCTGCTTAAATATACATTTGTGGCAACCTCAGGGAATAATATGAATCTGCAGTTGACCTCGACTTGTGTCGTGATCTTTTTGCCAACTTACAATATCAAAATAAAACCTTTAAAATAAGTCAATTGTTTACCTAGACGTCATTTTGTGTATCGTATTTCGTGTTATATGTTTGGATGGCATTGTTCCGTTTTTTAGAAACGAACAGTTAAATTAAGCCCTTTGAGTTATAATTATATTATTTAATAGTAAACCGCCCTCGCTTCGCTTCAGACATGCTTTACGTAAAAAAAAAACATCTGCATTGTTTTTGGGAGCTGGGTTTTTTTTATCGTTCTGTAAATAGGAAATATATTAATTTATAACTTTTTAAATTATGAATGGACTGATATGAAGGGAACTTTAAATATTAAGTGATGCTTACTGCAATACCTAAGTGATACCATAAAGTAATCGGTTAAGCCATTTCTGACTTTAGCGCACAAAATCACACAGACAAACAGACACAAATTCTAATAGCTATGGTTTTGGATTCTATTGCGTTAATAAAGGCCACCCATCCTTCCAAATTCATGTTTGTGTACCAGTCAACCTTACGTACTCGTGATGAACCTCAATTGACAACAGACGTGGCAACGACGAATGGTCTCTCGTGTTGCAGGTCACTGGCCTCTGCACGATTCATTTTAATCCTGACGGTATTTGTGCATGATAGAAGGATTCTTTACCTGCCTGGCCATCTAACATCCTTTTTTTAGAATCAACCGCGAAATATTCTGACTTATTTCGGTTGCATTCCCGAAAAGGCATATAATATGCAATTATCTGTTATCCTCTTAGCAAGCAACCCTGGAACCTAATTGGTCTGCCTGTTGGGTAAAAGGTCGCGAGTTTGATTTCAAACTAGGATAGATATTTATGAGAGAGATGAATTTGTGTAATTAATGTAATTTATAATGTTGTAATTGTGTATGTCCATGTCTTATTGGTGACCCAGATCTGGTAAAAGCAATGCACCTAATTTGGGGATTGTACGTAAGAATTCCCCCATCACCGTTCCTCCATCGAACAACCCGACATACGGCGGGTATCCTTTCTTACGCCGAAAAGATCATTCTGGTTCGGACGACGTGGTTTGCGTCGTCATTCGTCATGCGCACTACGAAGGACTGGAATAGCTTTCCCATGTCGCTGTTCCCTTCTACAATATGGGAGTCTTCCCGAGGAGGGTGAATAGGCTTTTATAAATAAGTGCTTTGAACATCTTAAATTTCATCGCTATTTACCACCAGGTGAGATTTTTGTCTGCGTTATTTATTTATGTAAAAAAATATCTCGAAGCAATCCGAGATATACATATGTGAACGTCAATTAAATGTATATTTATTGCTAATTTTATCAGCGCGCATTAGGTCAAGTAACTTATACAGTGTTTTGTATATTTAAATATTGGTCATTTTATTCGTATTTAATTTCGTATTTAATTTTTTGGCGACGGTACCCAAAACGTATTGCAGGAAGAACATACATTACTTCCTACATAATAAAGATAATTGAAACTCGCTCTCAATAACATACTTGTATACACACATATGATTGAAACCTTGATATTCGAAGAAAAATTCAATCTACAGAGTTATCTTGTTTTTATATAATCTTGTTTTTATATCAGTAAGTACAATGACGTATATTTCTTGATTCGCTTATTAATTTTTCTTAAATTTACTCAATACTTGTACGAATCAATTCCTGTGACCAGCTACATTTAGCGCTTTTAATTTATTAAAATGGAACATGTAAGGGAATATAATTTACTTACCGATATTCAATTATTTTGAAATTATTATACCAAGATATTATGTTTTAAATTCTTGTTGTAACCAATTATAGTATGGCAATCATCATTGCAAGCCATATCGTCCCACTGCTGGGTCCGGGTCGTCTCTCCCAATGAGAAGAAGAAGATGAGAGAAGCCATAGTCAGTCAAATGGGGGGTTGACAAACATTCCAAACCTTTGAGAACACTATGGAGAACACTCAGGTTCCTCACGATGTTTTCCTTCACCGAAGCGAGTGATTACTAATTTGTAACACGCACATGATTTGAAAAATTAGAGAATGATTCAAACTCGCATTTCCCTTATAGAAGACCTACGTTAAGATCACCAGGTTCTTCACTGACATTAAGAATTAAGGATATTATAAAAAAGAAGTAGAATATTAAGAAGTACAAAGTAAATTTAATTCAAAGTTAACAAGCAAGCAAAGCAAGGTAAGCAAAACGTTCAAGTATTAAAAAAATACTAGAAGTGGATTTCAAGGCTGTGATCACAAAGTATCGCCGTTCAAGTTTCTGAAATTTGTTGCTGAGAGTTGAAGTTTCTTAGAACCTCAACTTTGGTCGGTTCATCGAGTCCAAGACTAAAAAGATTGCAAGGAAATTTGGGTTTCTTGCGAAGGTGAGGCAATACTTCATACCAAATCAATTTTTAACCCTGTATAAAGCTCGGGTTCGACCATGTGTATTTGGGCTGGTGCTACCAAACCTCATATATCATCGTTGGATTCGATGGAGAGGCGTCAAAGGAGGCTCAATGAAGACCCAGATCTGGTTGAAACCAATCTGCAAAGCCTTGAGCACAGGCGTAGTTTTGGTCTTCTATAGGGTCTCGGTCTTTTATAGGGTATATTTTGGAGAGAATGCGAATACTCGAAAATGGTTGATATTTGAATAGGGGTCATTATAGGTAATTTGGTAACAAATGACCTTCCCGACAATACCCTAATGAATCGCTAACATATTTCCAGTAACCCTGTATATGTGAGAGGCATTATGCGTAATAGTACTCAATTAGTCGTTGTTTCTAATACCTCAATTGCGTATATGCAAGTCGCAACACAGAATCCTAGTGGGGGTGTATGTGGAAAAACGTTTAATAGTATTATTGTTATTTTTGATAGTATCTTTGATATAATAATATGAAAGTAGTATTACCGATATATAATAATATGTATGTTAAAAACTTCAATCGATCGTTAGTAAATGTATGGGATAAATTCAATTTCTTAGCTTGTGGCGACATTCCTCTACATGTATAAGACAACGATGGCAAAAGTATCAATATTTGAATCATGTTATTAAAGTTTTCTACAATGCTTGTATATTTACAAGTTTCGAACATAGACCAATCGGAGCACGACCGCTTTCTAGACTTCCCTTCCGGCAAGGGAACTCCCTCTGCTTAAAGCTCGTTAACTAAAGTTGAAGTTGTAGCTACATATATTTTTTTAATATTTTTTATTTAATACTACACATATAGTAAACTCATTGCACATACAAATTCCTTTCGCTTATTTAGGAATTCGTTTAATTCTTGTACACTCACTGCAGCCCAACGAGTCATTTGGAACCGTTATCGACAAACACAATCAATAAACGATTAAAGGCCATTATATTGGTATGTAAACGTTCACTGTTAATGCGTTAACACTTCTCCCTGCGACAGTACAGCCTCGCTCCACTTCCATTCTATTGGCGACATTGTCTTGTTTGTTTATTAATTACTCACCCAAGAGCTTAGCTTTAATCAAACCCTACGCAATTTTCAGTTATTTGTATTGTTACATATTTCCGGAGATACTCTAGCTCTAAGGTTAGTTGTTTTTTGGTAATGTGCTAAGTGAACGAAAAGTAATGAAATGCTCATACACATACAGTTCTGCGCTACTTAGTTCCTTGTGCTGCGTATGGACATAAATAAATTGGTTCAATTTGATTTTATCAAGGATTAAGTCTACAAAAATATTTTATCGTTAATTAAAGTATGTGTCACAGTTAACGATCAAACCTGGAACTCTTCGCTCAGCATGCAATGTCACTAGAAATTGAGCTATTGGTCAAATTTGAAGGCATATCAGTTCAATCCATCGTAGCCATACATTTATGTTTGAGATCTAAAAAGGTTGTATTGCACTTAAAGTTTTATATTGTTATGTAGAGAAATAAATAACTCTGTTATATTTGTTTAGCAACAACACAATAACAACGAAAAACACATATAACACAATAACACAAAATATAATTATTACTTTTTAAACAGTTAAAGAGCATTACACCGTTTGCTGATGGTGAGTACCCACGCCATGCCATTACTGATGCGTTCAACGCTAAAAAGGGAATGGGGAGTCCACTGTCACTCCGCAACTCCAAAAAACATCTCACAATTGGTGGTAGGAGGGTGGAACACCAGACAGGTGGAGAATACTGTATGTACGGGTAATGTCGGAATGAAAGTTGACGGTGCAGAGTCCAGCGACCTCCAATACTACCCGTATAAACGAATGAATGAATGAAAAAAAAATCGAAGTTGGTTTCTCCAAACATTTTTTGAAACTCAAACTACGCCATCGGTTCATAAAATCCCTTCTGTGAGTGGTCCTGGAAGAAGAAGCAGCAAAATACTCCTAAAGTTTTTTCCTAGTCATAGTTGCAGAATGCTTTCTCTTGCTACTACTTATGGCTATGTATTAAACTCATGTCCAAACAGTCTTGTCTTTAAAGTTATCATCTACTTTTTTCATAAGGAGATTACCTAGTATGACGCGAGTTTTTAATTTACAGTATGACATTTCTATCAATTGTAACATAATTTTATAATAAGTTTTTACACATCTATATGTGAAAGAGCATCCAGTTCTCCTAAGTCTGAAATTTTTATAATCAGTTTAGCTTTATTATGATTAATATTGTGTACATCACTCTTCTTAAGAAGAGTATATATGCAGTCTAAGAGGGTTTATTAAATAATGTATAGATTCCTATATAATCCAAAATACTTACAAATACTAGTCAATTTTAAAGAACGTTAGAAAAAAGGTTGAATAATTAAATTATTAATTTGACTAAATTTTTTAACAACAGTTCAAAATATATCAGTATAAGTAGGACCCCCGTTCAAATGATAAAACACAGTACCGAGTAAACCTATTAAAGGAGGGTAGATGGACTTGCTCATTCACTTTCTTGGCAGTGCCCGGTGAGGACGTGTCGAATAAGGCGTACACGTGAGCCATTTTTGATATCCCGTAATTGTGAAACTAGTCAGTTTGTTTGTTATTCTGATTTTGGTGAAGTAAATCTAGGCTAGGTTATTGTCTGTTTTTTATTTAAATTTCGATTTATTTCGCTAAACACAGTATTATTGGACTTATTATCAAAGAGTGGTACGATAAATATTTATGGAAATAAAGATATAAATACCTTTACACATATACTATAATGCGGTTAATAATATCAGGTGCGCGGCGGAAGACCATTGCTATTTAATTATTAATTTATTACAAGCAAACAGCTCTCGCTTTGCTTCAGGAAAACTTCGTCTTACGTTTAAAAATATCACCTGCATTGTTTTAGGACTAGATTTTTCGCGTTTCGTGAATATCATAATTAAATAAAGGTATGTATTTATTATTGCCTTGAGTGTCGCGCGATCCAAGTGGGAGGGCTCGTAGGGCTCATGAGCCTCTTCTGAATATGAAACCTATCTGTTACGTAAAATATTCATACTTGCCTCCACTTTGTTTTTACTAATAACTTCTCACTTTAAAGTTGTTTGAAGAAATCGGTTTTTAACAATATGAATAACTTTTGTATGAAATGTTGCAGAAACTGTTGTTTCAAGTCCGTGCCATGATGTACCCTACATAAAAATATCATTATTGTAACTACATTTTCTTTTAGTAACGTTAAGAGGCTTGCAGTAGTTACGATTGTTTCAACTCGTAATCGAGTTCGAATGTGTGAGAATACTGCAAGCTACTATACTTCTACCGACTGATTTATTCGTTGTAATGTTATCAGATTAGGTTCCAGTACATTTATATCGCTGCGTCGACTGTATTAATGAAATTAACGTACCTACGACGTAGTTTGCGTGGGTGGGTGGATATTTATTCAGTGTGCCACAAACAGGTATTTATTGTCATAACCACGCATTTCCGTTTTCTTTGTTTTAGATCAGATGCAGAAACAAAATATTCGGGACGGTATTGAGATCCAATATCTTATTTGTGATTAATCAAAGATATACTAACACGTGTTGTAAATTTGCAATAGGTGCCGCGTTTTTAGGAGGTACCTAATGTACTATAAACTTAATTTGACCGGTAAACGCTGCCTACATGCATACTATATGGACGAACTGCTCGTGACTCACAAGCACAGAATCACTCATGAGCTTTTGCTATCCGGTGGCACCCATTCATTGCCGGACCACAATATCAATCAATTAATCACTTTTGATTGACATAAGCGGTAGATAGATTATATAGATTACACGTATAGGTAATTAGATATAGAAATAACTCCAATATAAATAATGGAATTATGAACAATACGCCACGCAGTTTGCAACTAGTGTATTATTATCACTATTCTCAGCGATGGTGCCGCCCAGCTTTCACAATAGAGTAACAAGTTTCAAAAAGCTTTACGTTAGCGCCGAAAATGCGTTTGTATTCCGCGAATTGGTTTTCTTCGTGTTTGCATTTCAAACATATTGATGTAACTAAACAGAAATATATACTTATATGTAGATATGTATTAGGGCACTTAAATGTTTGACCTTAAATGAATGTCAAGATCATAAACAATTTTTAAATTTTAACAACTTGACATCGTACAAAGTCAACATCGAGCAGACGAGTTATCTGATCGTATGTGGTCACAGTCGCACATGTATGTACGGTTGTAACATTATTAACGCGTTTCAATCCATTATGTCCGTACATTAAGTCCAGGAAGAATCGCAATCAAAGTCACAGCAAAAGGATAAATAATAATAGATTAACCGTTTCAGCATGTTTTCAGTTCATCTCGATAGTTGTGGCCCGGCGAACAAATCTTATCTACTCAATGATAAAGCTATGTCGCTACTAGAGCTTTAAAAAAAATTATGAACACACTCGCACAAATATAACATCACAGAAACCCATGACCCGAGAACAAACATTTATCTGTCATTTAAATATCTGCCCCGGCCGGTACTCGAACCCAGGACCCCTTGGCTCGGCAGGCAGGGTTACTACCAACCGGGCTATCAGGTTGTGTAATGATTTAAGATTTGATCAATTTATAAATATTAAAGAGATTAACGTAAAACTTATTAATATGCATCTTTACTTGCGCACTCATAATGCTCAAAGGATTAATTTGATGGAGGAATCATTAATTATTTCTAAATCACTTATGTAATAGCAACACTATGTCAATTAACAATAACTACAATTAGAGTTCTCTAGGTGATTTGTGTATTAATCCCTTTTTTTCCAACTTTCTCTAAAACCTGGTAACTACATAGAACTGTAACGGTAGCCTTTAAATGTATTATTACATAGACGAAACCAACATAGTATAACGTAGAATGATGTAGGTACGCACCTGTGATTGACATCTATACTATATTTTGTACATATATTAATAAGATTGCTGTATTATTTTGTTTTTATGCTATTTTTGAGTAAATAAATAATTTGGTCCGCCACCAGTGGGCACCAAGCTTGAAACATAACAATACTTAGAAATTTAAACACCTTAATTAAACTACTAATAATAAAAAAAATTAGTACGATCTGGTGAGATGGAACCTGGCGTATCTACCAACTATCTTTTTGGTTTGGCACCGATTTCTAACAATTAAGTATATAGTGCATAAATTTAATACAATTTCATAGTTTTTCTTTTTGATGTCGGTTTAACATTTATCATTTTTATTTTATTTGGATTTAAGCATCACACTATGGCTATTTGTATCTTTCATTTAGATCAGCAAAATATTCACTTCGTGATCGACAGGAAGAATTATACAAGTATATAGAAGTACAAATCGAATTATTCAGCCTGTTCCCATTATATATTAAATTTACAAATTTATCGGTTCAAACTGTACCACTAAATACGCTATTTAACCCTGAATCGCAGTGACCCAGTATCACGCACGGAACCTAAAGGCGAGGCCTAATCGTGATCTAATTATTTAATCATTACAATAAAATAATTGTTACAAGCTGATAAATTTATTAAGTCGTGTGCTGCGTACATAAATTCCGATCACCTGCGTTAATAATTGTACCCCACCCTTTTATATTTGTGAATGTAATTAGTTGATATATTAATACTACCGCAAAGTATTACGTAATTAGTATGACACAGAAATAAATAATTACATAAATAATAGCGATATAACCGTATTATACTCAAATATATTCAGTTTGGCAACCCCTATCAAAAGTTTAGTGCGACAACCTTATAATATGTTAAATGTGAGTAGATAATGTCGAGTGTTTTATTACCTCAATAAAACCTGTCACCTGGGCCCAGGGGGAGACTTAATAAAAACATTGATTTATCCCCCATAGATTTAACTGTTACGCTACAAGCTAAAATCGAAATATATAATTAAGACCACATTACTTTGTATCACATATACACTCTAATCACAGGTTACTGATTTTTTTTCTTGAAAGATTTTATAGAAATCGTTTCATAAAAACTCCGATTATGTACCACGACAAAAGATAAGAAATCCAATATTGCCTTCGCGAAGCTGTCATACTGACAGTGATAACATCATTATAGTTTATGACACGCCTTTCGAAGCTTTTCGAACCTGTATCGTAATTCTCATGGGAGAGAGATTGATCCAGGTTTGATAATACATCTTTCTTTATATAAGGCCAGATCCGCCTCCGTTGCTCCGTTGTAACGAAATTGGCATTGATGTCTGATGGAGATCAAGAATTCGGAAGTGTTGATGGTTTTGCACCGCTCAGTGTAACCCCTACGCTACTCTTGCGTGGCATTGTATGATGATAGGGTACTTTTCGAGTCTATAGTTGCGGTGTCAGAGTGCCAGTATTATACGCATTCCATGCTTTCGTTTAGCCGTTAACGCATTAGTAATAACGCTCAAGAGTGGCGGTGCAAAACAAAGACCATTTTACAATGAAGAAGCCACAAGTAAAATATAACTTCGAAAAATAAGTTATTCAAAACCAGGTCCCCTGACCGAGTGATCGAATTTCAAACTACATGGAAATTAAATTTACTTCGTTACGAACGATGCAATTCTAACAAATTAATTGTACTCGCAAAAAGTGTTAGTAATTTTCAAGTATACTAACGCGTTAATTACTAACAAAACATTACTGACTTAACACTGTTATTTATTATGTGAACATCACACAGTACGTTGTTAAACAATCGATAGTTCTACTTGCATACATACATATGTAGCGCATGAGTGATTTGTAGCGACAATAAATTACGTGTAAGTCATCGTAATAAGTTCAGAGTACTGTTACGAAGGTTCTTGAAGGGTCGGCCGAAAAAAATAGTGGCCACAAAAAAAAACCGGTAGTGATAGCATCTACCTCGAGCGCATCAGGCGACTCTCGCCTTTATGTCTAAAAAAAAAGGCCGAATATAGCGTACACGGAAGTCCTTACTTGAGCCCCTATTGTTCTATTGATTTCTGGGTATTATTATTGACTTGACGAGATAGACGTAGAAAATTCTGGAAGGCCCGAAAATCGATACAAATAGCGGGCTGGTCCGCCCGCAGGCATTCGGATCTCGAATACGAAAGCGAAATCCTGCGACTGTGGAAGTGCAATAAAGTACCTGTGAAACTAATTTGGCGATATCACGAACTCTTTTATCCTCACACGTAACAGTATGTATATCATCTTGTAATGTAAAGTTAAAAATAATATTTTTAACATGTTTAGGCATAATTGGAAGTCTGTCAACAAGAAATAACCGCTGTGTTCTTGACCAGTTCCCCAGTGGATACTTACTTGGCTGTAGGTACTGATTGTCATGGACAACCTCACATACAATTTCCTTTAAGCAAGCCACATGAGTCACCAATTTTGTGCACGAAACTTTAACAAGCCGTTTAACTAGTGAATAAATATCGTTTAGTATATTATAAAGATATAATCGTTGCCGTTGTACAGGAGCGAATTTTAAGAAGTATTTGTTGATCTCTAAATTTCATAAAAAAATATAATGATAGCTCACAATCACACACATGCACTACTTTGTACAACAAATGGTACTAATTTTATTTATACTCTATCATGTCCAAGGTAATATAGATTCAAATGCGAGGGAGGACCTCGTATTCTATGTAACAGGCTTCGGCTTGGCTTAGACATCGGATCACACACAAATTGCCAATCGTGGGTTACCGTTACGAAAAAAACAAGTATTGCCTAATTTGTGGACATTAATAAATTTATCGTTATTACTCTTACATGCACGTAAATATATTTCGAACTACATACATCGTCACACACATCTCACAATGTCAAATACACACAATGTGATTTTAAAATTGACCAAATCAACATCTAAATACATAGTTCCAGTTCGGCAAAGAGTAATATAAGCTAACAGATATTTCGGTAAGTTGACCCCAGGTCGGACAAAGGTTGGATATATTTTATTCAAATAGATTTATATGCGTAGATATTATTCAGAGGTCTAAAGTCTTTGACCCGGACTTCAAATATAAAATTGACACGAAGTTTCTGTTTCTACCCGTGGTCTGAAATCATATTCTGGATATTATTAAAATTCTGGCTTTGTTGAGACTGCATTAGGTTAATTTGACTATAGACATTTCCTGATTTTTATAGAAGCAATGTACATATATATCACATCTCGTAATATACACATAATTTTTCATGCGTCTCTTGTCGTGGTAATGAGCGCATTTCATTAGAAAATCGTTTTACCCTTAAGCACATTATTTGTAATGAATGAAGTAGCCTGGAATTACACCGCAATCGAATTCGATTCGCGGCCAAGCCAATCCAGATAAATGTTCTGTTCTCAGCATATATAGTATTGGAGATAATAAGAGCTGCAATGAACACTTATCTATTTATCGTCATTATCCACTGTTGCCGTAATATTATATACGAGAAATTCTAGTACAATCTGACTGTATATAAGCGCGCAAAAACTATCACTTGTTACTATTACCTTCGAATAGTGTGAGCTGATGTCATTTCCGGTAGTCAAGATTAGG
>PDGT01000015.1:2581481-2665348 GCA_003671415.1 Megathymus violae | reverse complement strand
CCTTCTGTCCTGTGAAAATCTAATGGAACCATGAATGCTGGTTTAGCACGCTTTTGTGATTGTATCTATCTATTGAGTGAGTGACTTTCCTATATTCCATTGTTCTTACACATTGCCAACTACACTTCATTTCACTATTTCTCTAAAATTTTGTAGATTTAATCGCACAATATGAGGTCCTGGGGTAAGCCATAATAATATTCGACACTTGAATTGGCTTTTAACCCCTATAAACTTACATTAAGCATTGGGGCAACGTGGCAGACTATGCTCAGTTACGGAAAGACAATGTGTCGCTATTTGGTAGAAGCCATACAAAATTACCAAGTTCCATAGATTAATTGAACCCATATTTTACATAACTACGGAGAGCTTTTAATATTCAGCTTTTCTAAACCTCTTACGGCAGAATTGACAGTAATAATATTACTAATCAATTGAAATGTACAATATTAGTGACATATGGCAGTTTCCTATTATTCCCTGACTATCGGTTAAAATAATGTGCTAAAGTAATTGTAGTTGCATTATTACGATTCAATAAATATAATATGATAAAAAATTAAAAATAAAACCTCAACAAAAATAGCTGAGCAGTAAGTTTAAACAAAAAACAAGGTAAATATAATTCAGCAGCAAGAGATATATGTATATTGTAGGAACCAGCGGGTCGATAGCGACCATTATTGAGATTTTTAGAATCTCATCTCATATAAAATTAAACATTGTGTCATAGTAACACACGGCTGGGGAATTCAAAGATGATCTTCAACTATCGAACTTAAATGTTTCTCATATACCGATTAGGGCCGATTATAGCATTGCAAACTTAAACATTTATGTAGGTGTGGATTGTAAATAAATTCGACTAAGATTGTTTCAACTCTACATCGAACGAACGTGAAGAAACTGCATTATTGAAATCATAAAGGTGAAATTTAGGAGGCATTTTGTTTTTTTATATCGCTATGTAACGGTACAAAGAACTTTAGGAATAGCTTTATTTTTAAGGGTCTTTAAGAAGTATTACGAAAAATAAAGTAATTTTTGTCGCTGATGAAATTAGGACCTTTATTTAGCTAGAAATCAGAAACCCTAATGGTGGACGGTCCAACATCCACTTGATGTTATTCTTTTAAAAACAGACAGACATGCACATAGCTCTGTGATGGTAAATGGTACGTGTTACCTATGGAATGTGAAGCCTATGAAATACCTCGGATGGGAGTACATTGCCCAACAGGCAGGGCCGTGGCCAAAAAAAGCGTCACGGTCACCACAACGTAGAAAACCCAAAAAATCACAAACATTGAACAAATAACAAATAATTTTATTCATCTCTTATTTTTCAGTCTTAAGGTTACTAGTTTTCTTCAAATTTGATTGGGATCAAACAGGAAGTATACCCTATGAAACAAAAAAGGAATTTTCCAAATCGAATAATTAATGACGGAATTTTGAGGTAACAAACATAAAAAAACACAAACGAAACCTCTTCCTTTTTTGAATTCGGTTAAACATACATAGTTTCATTAAACGAGTTACAATTTCATTTGCCACTGACATTGAATAGAGCCTTTAAGTAGTCGTTATTCATTTGCAAAATGCAGAATAAATATTATCAACGTTTTAAAGACGCATTTATACACAGAAATAGTTTCATTACAAATGCAAATAACCATATTAGTCGACCCGAATATGTAGCGCATGAATAATTCACTCAATTTCATATCACGAAAAGAGTCTTCATTAAAAGTGAATTTTGTTTAAAACCACGATTTTAAGTCAAATAACATCTTTACAAAAAAGCTTTTCGTATTTGTTAACTAAGTTAAAATTGACGATGGAAACAAAAACATGTTTGTAATGTTAAATTATAATTCTTTCAACAGATTTCTCGATTTCTAATCTTACTATGTGAGCGAGTCTCATATTTCGCTTGCATCACTAGCTATGCTTGAGCATATGCAGCGGTGGCGCCTCGTACATCATTTGACGCATCGATTGTGAACAGAAAAATGGCGCTCAGTACGTCACGTCGGAGTTATTAACAGAATAACAAATTTGTAGACTGGCGCCAAGAGTTGTAGTAACATTTATGATGGTCTTTAAATAGAATTTTTGATTTACCTATCCATACAACACAATACAAAAAGCTACAAAATAAACTGTTAAGTTGAAGCATCGACATTAATTTTAAAGTCGGTAAACCTTTTGGAGGGTGGAAATCTTCTCATTAATATTTCGATGTTATATTATCTTAGAAATTAATTGTCATTTGCTAAGACGAAGGAAAGTATCAAGGAGAATTCTCAAATTCTCTCTTGTGTTGCTCTCAAAACATGGGAAGGCTGCATACACCCCCTTTTCCCCTACTTTGTACTGCGACTTTAACCCTTTTCATCCAGAGAGAACAGCAGCCCATGCTGGGACAGATAGGTATATATTATGTTTACTACGACTGAAGCCGCGTCTTGACCTACGGCATGGGAAATCGACTTACGTATACGAGTATATCACTAAGCTGTCACCGTGTTTGACATAGGGCGTGTTAGAGTTTGAATATTGAAGAGTAATTCATAAAAGGTCCAAACACGCACAGCTTCTTTTATTTCACTATTGACATTTCCTACGACGCCCATTGTGTGACCGTGCCGGCCGAGCGATAGGTTCCGGATTCAATTCCCGACTACGGTAGACATTTATATGATAAATAAATGTAAGTTCTCAGATCCTGGATGTTTGTGATGTCTTATCTGTGTATGTTCATGCCACCCGCACCACAAAGAATCCTAGTGTGGGGTTATGTATGTATGTTGACTTTTTTCACTTATACCAGTACAAATGAATTGCGTGTGTATCCAAACTAGTTGTCCAATCGATCTGTGGGAGGGACTGCAGTGGGAGTGTGGCTCCAAGCCCCGCGACCGTTATTGCTATTTTTTATACTGTTATTGCAATACATAAGTCAATTACATTCTAACATCAATTATTTTTTGAAACTGTTAGTCACATATCAAAAAATGTAATAACACTTTCGTATTTTGCCTCAAGTTCTATCGCGACGAGTGTTAACAGACAATATAAAAAAGATTATTTGTCCAATAAAATAAATATTATAACGCATCGCACCGACAGTTACGTAAACGCGTATTTAAGAAGCCAGTAGTTAAGTAGGTGTGTTGAAATTATTACATACATATGTAAGCATGAAAGTGCCTGCAAAATTTCAAATGATATATGAGCTCATGTTATTATAAAATACCTATTTCCATACGTTCAACTATTCAACTGGTGGACGTCGGTCGTCGATTGAGTAATATGCATCTTAAATTTTGTTTCCTTTCATCATTCTTATCTAATTAAAACTTACTTATTGTATATTTTCCCAGTTTTTATTAGCAGGTAACGTGAATTAAACCGCCATCTGCAGGTTTGTCGGCTATTCATATAAAAAATTATGGTGTAAGATATTCTAATAATAATAACATATTCAATGAAAGCGGCATCAACATGTCATGTCAATGAAAGTCTGGCTCTGTATCACCAATGTAAACTTCAGGACGCATATGCTTCACAGTAATATTTTTAATGATCTGGTTAACAATAATTTCCGTATTATAATATGTATAAATAATCAGATGTATAACAATTTTTAGTTGCAACGTCAAAGGACTAATAAATACATTAAAAAGTGGACATTACTTTTTATTTCATCTCTTGTGTAAAACTGAGGGTGAAAGGTCTTTACACGCACGTAAAATTTTAAAAATTATCGACGATATGTTATATTTGACTTAAAATGTTAAGATAGTTAATAATTATTCAGTATGACTCAAGTATTTTAAATATACAATATGTAAATTGGCTGCAGTAAACGGTTCTCAGAAGCAGTATCAACCTTTGGACACAATGGGTGTTAGTGTCGTGATCTGTTACTGAAACAGTGTTTCGGACAAGGACGATTCGGCGAGCTACGTTAGCTTTCTAAAACTAGTGACGTTCCACAGGTTTTTTTTTTAACTAAAAGTTTTGCATTCCCGAGAACAAACTTACGTATTTTTAAACTAATATCAAAGTTGTAATCTGTACATCATATTTTTATCAGTCTGTGCATATTAAGAGATTTAAATATTTCTCATCATACTCGTATTTGGAACTCATATTACGAATCATAATCTACGATACTTATCATTCTGGAAAATTGCCCTGTCTCTTCGGAATACACGAAGAACTGCTTTCCTGCAGTTGTTGCAATGAGTGAACATATTACTAATTCATATCGCTAGGAAAACCGTTAAACAAACAATAAAATATGGTAAATTAATTTTTTTTCAATGTCTAATGACCTTACCTTGTCCCATTACCTGAAGTCGGCGCAGTATGTCGATTCATCGCGCTTTGCTGTCATACTTATGTCTACTCCCACCTCATTCATATCATTCCTAATAGAATCCATCCACTGTTTCTTGGGCCTTCCTCTTTCTCTGTATCCATTTACATTCATATTCATCGCTGTTTTGCTCACATGGTCTTCATCCCTTCTCAACACTTGCCAAAACCGTTCCAACAATTTTTTTATGTCTAATAAAGATAAATAATTATCTTAAGTGCGAATGTTATTTGTAAACGTAAGGCATAAGTTTTCTAAAGCGAAGTGAAGCCGGGTTACCAGCTCATATATAATATCTGCGTCTTATTTATCAGACTCACTGTCAATTAGTCTTTACTCGTATGGTCAATGTTCTTTATTTCCTGAACTTTATTTATTAGACTTGAACGCATGAAAACGGTTAAGATACATACAAAATTAACACAAACTGATTTCTCGATCATTATTGAAAACTACACGTGGTTTCCTTACATTCGATTAATACGATTCGATTTGAATCTAAGTAAATTATAAAGAAGGTATTATAAAAAATACTCGAGGGTAATGAAACTTTAACAACGTTGATCTTATTATTATAGCATTTTTATTATTGTATTGTATCTGTTGTACTTAACTCTGTCGAATTGATTCAAAGATTATATGTTTGGATATTTTAAGACTTGTTTAATATTAAAGAAACTAGAAAATTGTAAAAAACATTTACGTACATCTTATGACTTATTGAGGTTATTATATCACTAAATCGTTAAATTTCTCGTGTGTTATATATTAATTTTAAAATTTAAAATACTGACCACAGTGAAATGTTCTGGTGAAACGTGTCGACTCGATTACAGAACTATAAATTATACATACAAATAAAGCCTTATAATAAGAACTGTAGTGCCTCATTAACTGTCACTCGGAGTCCAAAATCCGGACTCTAATTATCAGAATTATTATCACTAATTATCAGAGCTCGTTCTACCTAAACGAGTATCGAAAGATTTTCGAAAGTGTTTCACCGGATCAATATCTCATTTGTTTCCATTTTACGATATTAATGCACGTTAATATACATATTAATGTTAAAATATTAACAAAACTCTCACGTACTCGTATATTCACAATTTAATTTTCTGTGGTGCAAGTTCCATAGACAAACGTCAATATGCGATTATTCTTGATTTACGTAATATGATCTAAAAAAGGAGCCTTGAGTCCAAGTTAATGTCTCCTGCTCGTAGAAACTCGGAAAAACTGGAAGGAGGGTTTAGTTGGTAATAAATTAATATATTTTAAGCTGGCAAGCTGTATTTCGAAGAATGACCTGTTACAACTGTCAAAGAATGGTGTCATTGTTCTGTCAAACTACAACGGAGGTCATAGCGCACATTGGCGCAACGATCACTTGCTCGAGACAGCTCCACGAATGGGTACATCACTTTGTATCGGTGAACCTAACCATTTTTTTTTTGTTAAATATTGTGTGCGATTGCCAGATATTTACAATTGTGTTCGTAGATTTTGTTTAAACAATAAATATTATCTTTTTTTTTATACAAAAGTTGTTGTGTTTGATTTTAATATATTATTCATTATGAATACTAAAAAAAGTTTTAAATATGACATTAAAGAAAAAACACTTATGAGGAACTATTTAATGATGTTAGCAGGATGTTAGTGATGTATGCAATTTATGTAAATTGTCCAATTTTATAAGGTTTTACAGTTTAACGTGCAACATTTCAAACCTGAAATTCGGACGAGGCAATTTGGCCAATTATGTCAGGTCCCTCGTGTTGGAGGCCATAGGAGCCAGTCAGATAAAATCCCTACTAGTCTATAATGATAGGTTCGTTACTTAACTAATTTCTATTCTATTAACGCTGGAAAATCTTCAAAAACCACATATACGAACTCAACCGCACGTTGGAACGATTCCGGATTACTATTGCGTACGTACTAAAAGCTGATTATTGAGATACAAAATTCAATTTTCGACCCTGTTGTTATGTTGATATCTATACTACGATAATAATAATCAACCTGTTTTACTCGTACGTCATAATCTTGTTTCTATGTTCTTAGATAATTTGAATTTTTCATATCCACCTGAATGAACTGTTTAAAACTTAAATGAAGTGACTTTGTTCGTATATAAAATATAACCGAGTTCAACGCACCAAGTAATTCATTGATTTTGACCGAAACTTATCACACTCATAAATGTAATGTAGGTTTATTAATTTAAATTATAGCTGTAACATCGCTGAATGTTATTTCCATTACAAAATTATTATCATGTAATTTAGAGATAAGTTTAGTCGCGGTAGCAATGAATTGAAATCTAACAGTTCGTTCCGCTTATCACAAAGGTGCGAAGTGACTCAGAAGTTACGTAAAATGTGTATTGCAAGTGGGTGTACGTAAGGCGCCGGTTGAACGATTTAGGAATTTTAGTTTGTTGCGCGACTCGTCACCAAAAGGTTCCAGGATGTTTGTTGCTTAAAACCTCAAAAGCCTTACCGTCTCATTTCTAATCAAAACCCAAACAATACTGAGTCGCCGGAAGACGGCGATTGGCGATCTTTTGCGATTGGAAGGTATTGCAAAAGCACTTGAGATTCACCAACTTCGTTCTCTAAAAGCACTTGTAGGTGTCAGGTAAGTAACTTAAAAACCATAATTTGGTTGTTAAAAATTATTTGAATAAGAATTGAATTATACATGGAGTTGTAATTAACAAAATATCTACATATTCATTAGGATTTTACACGCATAAACATGAATATAAAAGGCCATTATGACGGTAAATATTCAAAAACCATTACTGTAATAGAAAACAATTCTTATATTATTAGTTAGTAACAAACATGCAAATATAATAGTAGTATGGTGTAATTAGGGTGGCAATTTTTATAATTTATAACGGAAGTAGACATGATATAAGAGTTTGGAAATATATGACTTGCAAAAGAGGTATAATTGGTGACGTGCTCTCGCTTCTCTTTAGAAAATTCCGCGGGAATAGATCCTTTTCCATAAATATAAAATAAACATAAATAAACCCTTAAAATAAGTTCCAGATATGCTAAGAATCATTTACATCTGTTCAATCATTTTAGAATTATACGTACACAGACAGACGGATATAGACAAACAGAACATATGCACATAACAAAGTCCACCTACATTAAAATTTCCCATAACTATTCGATGCATAGATTCGGCCGCGTTACAGTTTTATTGATAAATATTAAGGAGTACGGACTTATTGTTGTTATTTTTTATGTCAACAGCCGGTAAACGAGAAGCCGGCTCATGTCATGGAAATCGGTATTACCATAGGCGTTATTCTGAAGTGAGTGAACTGTTTTTAAACTTTTTAACTTATTATACGGTGTATTAAGCTACATATAAAATCTAATCCCGTAAAACTTAACATTTAATTTTAACCTTTTTATATTAATATTTCCGACTAAAAAAATAAGATTTTAATTATGGAAACAGTTGTTAACACGTGTTGTTAGCTATAGATTTATATGTGGAATCATAAACGGATTATTTATTGATATAATCATAAAAGGGCAGCCTACTGAGCAACACGACGGCACGAGGTGAGCGATTTGAATATCTTTTAAGATCCGTGAACTCTTATCATGACACAGTATCCAGTAACGCAATAAATTCAGCAGATTTGTATGGATGACAATAAATTAAATTACTAAAGCAATAAATACTGGTATATGACATGCCGCACAATTGGGGCGTTGCACTGGTGCCATACATTTAGATTTCTTGGTAATTATGTCATAATAATTCTATGAATTCTATTCTATCCTATGAAGTCGTAAGAACCTAATGATTTGAACGAAGGTTTTCCGCAGGGGACAAGGAGTTGAACCCATTGTTCACTTTCCCAAAATGTACGTGTTGCTAGTTTATACTACATTATTGAATAAACATTACTTGTTATACAATTAGTATTCTTTATCCTTATCAATATCTTCTTATGAAGGAAAACATCGTAGGGAAATCACATAATATACAGGTGCCGTGCGGTGCGACACAGTGTTTTAAAATTAATATTAATCTTCTCAAACAAAAGATACACATAATATAACACTTATAACGAGACAAAATATGCTAATATAATGGTCAGCTGAATTTTATGGACTCGATGCGAGTGTGGTCAACACTCTTTCTGTATAGAGATACTTGTGGGGCATCTAAAAATTGTGTGTAACAAAGTCACTTTCTCTGTTTTGGTCCGCGCTTAATTGGCAATAAATTTTGATGCCGATTTTACCGTCACGTAGATATTTTCTGTTAATAAAGCAGGCTACGTGCTAATAACACCAGAATATAATAGAATATGGTTCACTAGTGTAACGGACGAATATATAAAAAAATACTTTAGTGCATAAGGTTTTTACGTAGGTATAAACTTTTATACTAGATTTATAGTTCTTGACATTTCAACTTAACTTCATACAGCTTAACAGTTTGCTTTTGATTGTGTTGTAATTTTTCTATTACAAGCGAATTTTTCGAGAGCCTTTCTGTCCCGGAGTGCACGTGTCGAGTGTTTGCGTGACGCAATAGGCGAAATGACATTTTGTTTATTTGTCAATAATAATGGCTGTGTTGCTGTGTACGTACGGAGGACGTAGCAAAACGACATGCATATATCGGTGATGTTAAGTAGAGACGGTGACTTATGGATGAAATGTATATGGCAATTCATGGACATAATCTTACCAAAATGAAGTAGAAGTATGTATTCAGTCAGAGTTGTATTCATGCTCTGAAGTGTCGTTGACCCTGAAATCCTCCTTAGCGAAATACATAGGAACATACTTCCATGTTACGTATGCCAAGTGTATGCCAGACCAAACCTAATGCCTACTGACATTTTCTCCCAGCCTGTCTGGGTGCTGGGGAAAAAATAAGATAGGCACATATAAAATACAGAAAAAAAACGTTACATATACTTTAACAAGTATATTATGATACAAGTATATAAGATACATGTAAAATATTCCTCCCTTTCGTCTTGGCTGACTAAACGCTAATGTTTAGGTGACGGTTATGCGGTGGTGAAAATTTACAATTAGGCGGTTCGTCTACTCCTTAGTAGGTAATCATTGTTGTTAAAATCAGGGATGTTATGGAGTTTCGTAACCGTGACCAAAACTATAGGATATCCAATATAAAAATATAGCCGATAAAAATGTTTCGGACAATATCGGAGAGGAGCAGAATATTTTTTCTGTGATTATAATATCACATAATACCTAGAAATATAGTCAAACTTTGTTAATACAATATATTACTTTTCCAAGTAGCAAATCATCTAATATATCGGATAATCCGAAATAATTTCATATCCGTAACCGTAACCGGTAAAATATTATTCATATATTCGTAACCATATCCAGATCCCAAATTTCATATGCATAACACCCTAGTTAAAATAATAACTGTAGTACTACTCCGGGCTGGCTAGCCAGCAATTTTTATTTTTATTAAGTGCAGTTTGATCACTAAAGCGTAGGTGAATAACATGCATTTCTGTTTATTAGAATTACATTATATGGAGAAGAAGAATTAAGACTACTATAATATAGAAAAAAGATAACTTAATTATACAATAATATATACTAAAGCTAATTAATTCATTGCATTGATTCCATCTTGCATAGTACAATTGTGTATGGTTACAAGCTGTCACAAACCCGCCCTTTGATGGTAGTACAATTTATATGTCGCGTTATTATTAAAATGTATTTATAATTTTTTTTTTATTAAAATCTAATATAAATTATGTTTTTACAATTTTTTTTTTTGTATATTACCTATTGCAATGATATGTTCTGTCATTCACTCCACTAGGCTCATCCATTACCGGCACCTGCATTAAGCTAGACACCTAAAAGCTTAATACGTCGGTGTACAGCTAGCTATAATTAAAGAATAAAATAATTGTAAAATGTTAGCTGGTGGATCATTTACGTATATCATAATATAATTTATAATATATATTTTTAGTAAAGTAAAAAGAACTGAAAATCTACGATACATTTGCGTGATACTTTATGCGGTACTATTGTAAAAGAGATTTAAAACTTTACAAACGGATCACGTTCCCTTGACGTTAAACACATTTGTAAGCCAAACGCAAATGCTTCTTACAGACTAATTGAGACTAATATGTACTTAGTGAAACAAACTGCAAATGGTATACCCTAATGAACGTGTATTATCGTATCGGGCAAGCTTCGAACGGCATACTATGTAACGACCGGTTACTTTGATTAACGAATACGACACCGAGTTGGCAGGTATCTTCGTAATTATTTGTTACGTAAAGTGAAGTAAACAAATGTTGTACCAATAAGCTGTGATTTATGCACTTCATTTAACTAAAGTGACGTGTGTAGAAAACGTGAAGAAACCTGATTCCAAGTTCTTAATGTTCATAAAAGAATGTACTCATAGATCTGTCAGTATTCATTTAGTCTGTCACTGGTCGAGCCAGCGTGACGATGGCTCAATCTTCAAAAAGTCATAGTTGTAGACAAGCACCTTTGCTATTTATCTACAGCATAATAATAAAGTAACCGCTGACGCGGTCGGTTGTTGATTGAATCGCCAGTGGCAAAAATTTAAGCCGTTCCGTTGGATTATGATTGTGAGATCGCATTCGTTAAGCCATGTCTAAACAAGATTCCGACGCTCGGGTTGGTTTTTAACCCTTCCACTAAACTGTATTGGGGCTTGAATACATGCTTTAGGTCTTTGTACAACACTATATAAATTAATTAAGAACAATCTAAAAATATTTATTGGCGTGATTACGTCCGCAAATTCATGCCTCGTGGGATTTCGCCTCAACTTAGATGTATTTTAAGGAACTTGTAGACTTAACGCGTCTTCAAATTTCAAATAAAGCATGTTAAATACAAAATATAAGTCATATCGCTGTAATAAGCTAGAAAAAGTTGATATAATGTCTGCAGACTCACCATAAGAAATATTCTCAGGTGTAATTTCAGTCGTTTCTTCGCCATCATAAAAGAAGCGTCACGATTTTTCTGGAAAGTAAAAAAAATAATTAAAAAACCTTTACTTAAACAAGAGGTAGTGAAAAATTTAATTTATGATTTTCATTCCAATATAAATCAGTTGTGGAACAAAATTAATGTTTCAATATTTTCTATCTCATAAAGGTTTTATTAAATTAGGTTTTAAGGTAAACTTGTTGCATATATCTTAATTATGAAAGTAAAAAATTAATATTTGTTTGTTGCACGAAGACTGATGCATGGGACATCAGAAACAGTAGAGATGTGATAATAAAAATTTATGTGAATAAAATTGCCTCAGCTGGCAATAGAATCCGAAACATTGCGGTCAACAGTGTCTCTACCTAATAACCTACAAATTCATAATGTAAAACAGCACAAGAAACTAAACGTAACACCTTGTCAAGATATAACCAGGCCGACATTCCACTGAAAGGATGTGTTTATAGTGCACATTTCACGAAGCAACTCATGTTCACTCATGACAAGTTAGTCGCGCGTAAAGTTAGTCATGTGGTAACGTCGCTCAGAGGTCACAGTTACAAAATCAAGAGCAATGAGTCCTTGTAAGGGCATGATTCGTCGTAATTCGCGATATGTATTTCACTCACGTTCTGTTGCATGATTCAGCCGCGTCGTTCATTCGCTACAAATGTGAGTTATGAAAATAAAATTACAAGTAAATAGTTACGTTACTTAGTTAGATAAGTTGGAGGACGCAGACCCTCATACTATGTTTGCCGTATAGTATTATTAATTTTAGTAAACGAATAAGCTAGGTTGTACGTTTGATTTCGGGAGTTTAGTCCAAGAGACTAAGCACGTGTATTGAGTTCTAAACATTACCAACCAAATAATGCCAATAAAGACTAATGTAAATTTGAAATACGTTAAAGCAAGGTTCTATACTTCTTTTTGGTCGGAATCGGTAATGTATGTAGATTTACGGTTATCCATAGACAGCAATAATTATTTACCATGAGGTGACCCGTTTGATCATTTGACAGGTCAGGTCACATCATCATTTTAACATGATCATTAATCATTATTGTAACATAAAAAAATTAATGCAACAGTTTACTGCCAAACTGAGCGGCGATCAAAAAAGAATTTCATTATATTACATACTATAGCTGTCGCGGACTTCTTTGCCGTATTTGTTTAAAGGAGGTAAGATAAAAGAATGTAGATCTTATCCCAAAGTTTTTCTTGGCACTAGCAAACTATGGCTTGCCATCGTTATAAATTATAATTAATTTATTTTGCACATAACTTCCAGAATTGCACAATATTATATTATTATATTTATTTTTTGTCGCACATACGAGTACCTTGCAGAAGTGCACATAACATCCATACACATTCGAAATTTTATCTCAAATCAAATAATCTACAGCGTTATTTTCAAGTTATCAACAATGAGATTATGCATGGTAATTGTATTATGGCTTTATATCCATCTAAATCTTGTCTATGAAAGTACAGACATTGTTAGTTATCAAAACCATTGTGGTACCACAACCACAGATTGAGTTTGCGTCGACGATGATCGACGATCTGGTGAAGGTCGCGGGTAGCCACTGGCTGAGGGCAGCGGAGGACCGATCGTTGTAGAGATCCTTGGGGGAGGCCTATGCCCAGCAGTGGGCGTTGTTCGGCTGAGATGATGGTGATGATTGAGTTTGCGAATTCATCTGTCTCATTATCCATTTAATGTTTTTCTTTGATACATTGTATTTCAATAATTTGTTGTTCGACCATGTGACCACCGACCACCGATTATGTTATTAGCATGTTATTATTCTCCCCTGGACACACTTTTCTCGGATGTGAACTGCAAAAAACTCAAGGTTTCTAGAAAATGACTAGGCCATCCCATCATTACATAGGATAAGACATGTAAGTCAAAGTATACGACTCATACTTTTAAAAAATCTTAAAAAAAATCTTTTGGTTTTAACCCATTAATGAAATTAGGGAAGGGTTTCTTCTTGTAATTAAGAAAGCTTACGATATAATTGATCACTCTCCTCTAGTCAGAATTGGTAAATAGGAAATAGAAACGAGGCGAACCAAAGGATCGGAGATTCTTATGCCAGTTGAAACTTCTGAAGGCTCAGTTGTTTCTATCTAACGAATTAAGTCGGGACTTATGATACAAAAAATTTACCCCTTAAAAAATACCATTAAGTATTTTCCTTCAAATAATTGAATAAGTCAGTGACCATTATTTAATTTCAAATATAAGAACTATAAATAGCTGGGACCGTTGTTAAATTAAATTATTTTTACGCTAATAACACGTTTGTTTTATCACTATTAAATAAAAATAGATAATAAGTATACAAAATTATTTATTTAATAATTTGAAACTTACATGGACACGTAACAGGAATATCTAGTTATTTGTTATTAACGTCGAAAAGGGCAATTAAACAACGAAGTAAAGTGATTTAAGTGAATTAAACAACGAAGTAATTTAAGTGTTTTAAATGAGTTACTCGAATAAAGCTAAACAATGGGTAGGTAATATAATAATGTATGTATTAAGAAGGAGCCGCTAAATAGTTCGCAACACACAACAATGGAGGTTGTTCTCACACTACCAAATTACGTGGTTTGATAAAACTATTTGCATATTATACATTTTTTACTCTTGTTGTTTAAAGAATATACACACATTGTACATACGTAATACATACATTCCTACACATACACACACACACACACACACACATATATATTTATATATACATATATATATGTGTGTAAGGAATTATAAAAATAAGACATTTTTTTTTAACTAAAGTAGTTTATGAACAGGTTGCTATAGACAATTTTGGAAAACCAACGAATTTTATTTTATTCTCGCAAGTTATTCGCAAGGACGCATAATAAACCTACTCATAATGCATGATGTATTTGTACACATAACATAAGACAGCAATGTATGCTAATTCAATTTTAACCACAACATTCTTAAAGAAAATGATAAGTTTTACTATTAACTGCTTTAATAAATACAGCCTATTCATTATTTTCTTGAAGAATCCCACACATAAGTAGAGGGGCGCACCTTAAGGTCCTTAGAGACACAGACAGAATGTTCACAACGTAAGGAATAATAATAACAACATACTGGGTTGGTTGTCGCATGTGGTTGCAGAACCTACCTATACAATCCGAACATCTTCTCTCTTAACATCTAATTCCGACAGCTGAGCATTGTTGTTCTGTGATGTAATTTGGATGTTGAAAAATATTCTGAGAAATGTCATTTCCTCTACCGAACATGTTGATATATGTATGTCACATATATGATACAGAACAATATACCAAAATGTGTATGTAAAGAAATAGACCAAGGCTGAGAATTTCAAATTTTCTGCGTGTTTTTCATAACGACATAAACTATTTTGGAAATACAAATAAATATGAATAAATTCGTGCGAACGTGCACAAAATTTTGGTACGAAATTTGGAATCGATATATTAAATTACCCCATGTAAAGGTACATTTTCTTGTTTATTATATGAAAAATTGCAATTCTCCGATTTATCAATCAACATTGTTGTATGGTAGGTGCTAGTGAGAGTGTAATGTTTATGTTTGATATATATTATAATTTATGTATGCACTAAGTTTGCAATTTTCTCACTTTTCGACCTTTGGCCCCTACTAATAGAAATTTCTGACTAGGAATAAGTAGCGGCCATGTTAAAAATTTTCATATACATTTTGTTTTCTGTAATTTTATTGTATGTACAAAATAAATAAAAAAGTTTCTAATAAAAATAATTTCTTGCTCCACTAAGTATCATATACATGGGTAAGCATTAAAACAACAAAAACGCATAAAACACTCAACAGATTGAACAGTTCGTGAAATACGGAGATATGTAAATCAGCATAGTATAACCCGCTTGAACCTCTGACCCGGTGATTTGGTGACAATGGAACGAGGCACGATGGGAACCTTTCCGCACGCTATCGACGTCGTACCTCCCTACGTAACATTCCCTCGCAATATGAACCTCTTTAATTGCAATTTATTAAGCTATGTTACCAACAAATGTCATCGCGTAATGTTTCTTCAGTTGTTATGGATATCATGAGTCGTATACAATTTATGTGGGAGATTTGGAGATTTTCATCATCATTACAACACATATTATCCCACTGCTGGGCTCAGTCTCTTCTCAAAATGAGACCACGTTGGTCAAGTGCGGGTTATCCTATTTTTTTATATTAATAGCCGACAAACGAGCAGACGAGCCACCTGAAGGTAAGTGGTCACCGTCGCTTATACACATCAGCAAGACCAAAGGCGTCACAGATGCGTTGTCGGCCAGGAATTGAGAAGAAGGTAAGAAAGGAAGACTCCACATAACTTTGAGATCACTATGGAGAACTCTCAGGCGTGCAGGTTCTTTCACAATACTTTCTTTACCAAAGCAACTGATAACTTGTAGTACGCACATACCAGTAGGCTACCACTGATATTATTACAAATTATATTATTAGAGGTTATAGCTGGAAAGATGGAAGGAAATATTGTTATTAAAAGGACAATGCTTGAAGTTTATGTTACGTATTAAAAAGGTAAACAATATACTAGTAAGTGTAACCAACAACAGGCAGATGTAAAAGACAAGACTCGGCGGTTACACCTGTTGTCAGTCTTATCAGCCACGATGTTATCTTTGTCGGAGGAAGTGGTATTTCGTCACGAGGGATTTGAGTTCAAATCCCTCTCAGACTTTTATTTTTTCGATGTTATGTAGGTTTGGCTTCAGTGAATTTAAACATGAACAAACTGTTTAGACTTTACCATGTTTTCAAAGGTCCTAGAGTTTGCCACATTTGGCCAGTGTGATGGACAGTGACCTTAACGTTATCAATTTTGAAAGGATACTCGTTACATGTATGAACATTGAGCAGTAAACAACTTTTCATTAGAATAAATATTATAAAATAAAATTAAATATTAATATAAAAAAAAAAAAAACAAAAAAAAATATAGTGGAAATTATTATAAATTAAAATTGAAAGTTTATAAAGTATAACCTCTTCATATAAAAAGGGAATTAACCTGTTAAAATAGCAGTGTGTAAAAATAGATTACAAAAGCGTTATCCAGCGTCTGTGCAAAAGACTTCAACGCAATCATTGGTTTCTATACTAATATTATACAGAGAGAGTACGAATTGGACATTATTTTGGACAGATGTAGACTATATTGTCTTGTATGTATAAATAACTGCTCGACCCAAACTCATACCACACTAATATAATATTTCCATACCATACATATAATATGTCCATACTAATATTTTAAAGAGAGTGCTAATTTGAGTTTATGTGTACCGGAGCGTAATCTACGATACCTGTATGAAAATTTTATCACCATTTCAAGGGTACGTTATTCCGGATGGAAATATACTATTATATATCAGATATATGTATATTTTTCTACTACACAGACCAAGCCGGAGCCGGTCGCTAATTAAAATAATAAAAAAAAAGCAATAAAACTGTAACGAGGTCGAATCTTCCCTTGAAACTTTTTTTACTTTAACGTACGTACAATTGGTTATCGATGTAGAGTTTAAAATATATTTTTTCTGTCTGTCTGACCACGAACCAATACCTGGCGCCTGTAGCGTAGATGATCGTGCTTCTCCAGTGATAATTTAATAGCTCGGTACCCAATCTGAATATTGGAAGTTCTTATACTACGTGAAAGTTACGACACACCGACGTCTTGTCTTGTTCATGTTTAAATTATGCCTTTTAAGTTAATAAAAGCAAAATTGTAGGCTATTCAATCATTAAGCGAGGTCTGGATAGGATTTTAAAAGTAAGATTTTCAATTGTTATTGTGTATTAATTTTATCTTTATTACAACAATGATGGTTGAATGCTTCCTAAAAACGGACGTAGGATAAAAAGGTTCCACTCCTCAAATTGTTGTTAGTTTTCATCACTCACGGATACGAAATTCTAATTATGTTCAATTACCTAGCGTTAACGCTACAGATTGCCAGGGCTGCCGGCGGCTGGCCGAAATTCCGCTGATTTTAATGACAAGGCCAGTTAAAAATCAAAATCTCACAGGTTCCGAATCTCACAGGTTATAAATATATTTTATAAAGATTATTATATATTATAAAGAGATTTTATAAACCGAAAAGTTACAGCTGTAAGACGCAGATTCGGCTGGAAGTTTAGTAATTCTAATATGTACTGTTTTTTGTAATTGTATATTCTATCCACTAAGATTCGTGTACTTACTGTGACTAAACGTACAACTATTGGACACAACAGAAGAAAGCAGACTTCTTAAATAGTACGCATATTAAATGCTTAGTGTAAAATAAAGCATGTCAAAAAACTGCTGTGCAAATGTTCATATTCATATGGTTTTACTTATATGTATGTAGAATGATTCATGAGAAAAGTTTCGGTGTAATTAACACGTCTAGTGAATAGCACCTGGAACAAATAACATCTCAATAATTTAAAAGTTATATTAGAAATTATCTTTTAATTATTTTGAACCCAAATTATGGTTTTTGGTTGAATCTTTTTATTTCGAGATGGTAGCCCTAATCATTCATTATCAGATCTTCATATATCAGCGATTATCTTTACCGGTTCTAAATGATTTATACCCGCTTCCACTGGTATATTAAATTTCAAATAATTTTAATTTAAAAAGTCCTTGAAATTTGATAATATTTATATAATATCAAATTCATTCTCATAAAGAAAGGTAATTATGAACTACACTATTGTTTAGAGTTAGAGGAAATAATATAAGTGTAAAAATACGAACACTACTCGAAATGTATTTGTAAAAACCAATTTTAAATCATATTTAACACTTTAACATTTAATCTTGCTTTATTTCGTTTAATAGAAATTGAAAATATAAATTAACTAATAACCAACAAACAACTGGTATTGATTCCAATACAATTTAATGTGATCTAAAATTTAGATGTGATGTTACAGTAAGTAATGATTAGAACATATATTTTTGACCTCATTATTTTATAATTCAATTCAAAAGTGTTGGAAACTTTTTCAAATCTATGTGAACTTATTAATATTACCTAATGTCCTTAACTAAATACTATTTGATAAACGTCATACTCGGTGGTTAATTACTTATAATATACTTTACTAAACGAATACGTAACGAAGTACGAAGTTTTATGGTGACTTTACAATGTAGTTTTCAGTTTGTATATAATATGTTAATAAACATTAATTTCTTTAATAAAGAAAGAACATTTTATTTTGTAGCATTAAGCTTAATTTTTGGATTTAGATTATAGTAAATCATGTATAAACTTGGATATAACAAATCCTATTTCACGATTCGGCTACTCACAATAAATATTAATGCCTATAATACATGAAATTTATGAAATATAACATATGATTATTCCTCGATTAGCACAAAACTAAAAATATTATATACATATAACTAAATAACGTTCAAACTTACTTTAAAAAGACACAACACAACACAGTTCACGCACGAAAATAAAATTTATTACAAAAAAAAAAAATAAGGAATAGAAATCATAAACGTCGGGAACAGATCTCACGAAGTCGAATTTAACAAGGGCGGGTTTACGCGCGTGCATCACTGCATCTGGTCGCGTCGCGAGGACCTTGCCGGCGTGCGCTCGACGCGAACGCTCGTTTCTCACTAAGGCAACACCGCTCCACAATCAGCTGGTGAGCCGGTCGTGTGCTATTCGCGCCAACACACTTCGCATAATCAGGTAAGAGGAAATATCTAAAGTTGATACGCAGCTTTTTAACTTCGGTTTTCGACAACTGTTCAAGAGTAACAGAGTCTTGGATAACTAACTCGTTATCGACAACAACACTTGACACTGGATAGGGCACAGACGAGGTATGTCTAGGTATTCTCATGGTTTTAGGAAACGTTCAATCACAATTGATTGGTGATTCGATGTAGTAATGTTTGGTGTTAAGTTGCTTTCAATTATAACTTAGAAAATATACATGTCCTGAATAACAATATCAGATAACACAATAGGGGAACTATTAATTGAATAACAAAATCATGATATATACGACTACAACAACAAAATGCTAATTTACATATAGACACGATATCAAAAGTTGATTCTACAGCTAAAAACCGCTCGTACATATAACAAGTAATTATCATAATTTTTTTTTACATTCTTAATCTCCCAATATACATATGTATATACGAGGGAATCATCACACCAAAATATTTCCTGACACACTGCACGCTCCGTTACGCTTGCACCTGACATAAAACAAACAACCTAGCTACAACGGAACAAAGAAAGCAACACTTTAAACATATTGGGGTCCTCAACGGTGGACTCCATCCTCATATCGCTCACACTTTCAACGCGTGCCGTTTGAGAAAGAGACGGAAGATGTAAAGAAATATGACTGTTGCCGAGAGCTGAACAGGTTTTGGCAATCGTTTAATAAATCGTCCAGCGATCAATATGAGTGATTGATATCTTGAAGCAAGAGAACCTGCACGACATTTTGCAATAAGAAAAGCTTTATATACGTAATTTCTACTTAATGATTAATTAATTATGTAGATACAAATTGTAAGGTGCGTTAGGGTTAGTTTGTGAAAGTAATTCTAAAATTAATAAATTATTTTACTTCTGAGGCTATCCAAAAAATTGGTTAGTTTTGAAGATTTTGGTGTATGACTCCATACAGACGAACGAGTAAAAATAAAATGAAGAGGTCCCGTGGTTCAGTGGCCAGTCTAATCTCGGCAGTAGTCGTGCATGGCTTTACTCGTCTGGCAAGCTACTATCCACGTATAAATGTAGAAATCAACCAATATAATATGTATTAAGATAATACAATATATATATTAAGATAATTGTACGCATTCACAAAATTTGTAATTTCCTTAAAAGGGAAATATTTAAACAAACTTCGTCTCTTTATAGCAGTTTTAGGGTTACATAAATTCCTTAACCCCAATATCTTTTTGTCGTCAGCCATCTGTCACATATGGGGAGATTTGTATTATTTTTAAGTTAAATAGTCGACAAACGAGCCTCGGGTCAGTTAATGGTAAACGGCTACTAATATTTAGTATTCATTGTCGATGCAATTCAAGAAATAAAGGAGGGACCTGCTTATGCTGGTTTTCCGACACTGCAACCAAAACAAGTTTTACGTTTTACGTTTAAACGTACTTATACATTTTACGGTTGATTTTGAAAGGATGATAGCTAACAAGACACGTTAAGGTTCTTACTAATAAGTACTACTATCATCGGGATTAAAGTGAGTGTTATAGACCCTAGAAACTTTCAAAGAAGATGATACCTAACATCTTACGTCGTCCGTATTCAGCAAGGTTCACCATAAAAGGAGATTGGCTAGGATTGCAAAACGAATGGAATGGAATTCATACAACCCTAAAGTCTTCCTGGCAAGGCAAGGCAGCTAATAGAAGAAACAACGTTTTCCAATATCGTTGCAGTGGTAATTAGCGACAAAAAATTATCAACTAACACCTGCAACTAGAACAATCAAACTACGTTTAGTGCAATTCTTTCATCACTGAATACTTCTTAGATAGCATATTAAACAAACAACTGCACAATAGAAATGATTAGAGCAGAGCCAAGACATCCGAATGTCAGCCTGTTGTTACGGTAATAATGCGCTAGTCAATGCTCAATGTAGTACTCAATGGGTTAGTGCTCACTTTTTCTCTAATTTGTCCAAATTTAGTTTCTTACATGTTGTTAGATGACATCACGACATTGCCAACAAATTATATGTTGTATATTAGGTACGTGCTTGCAAGCTTATCGTTGGAAAACGTTTTATTTTATGCTTGTTTTGGAAATGGATTATCTCGGATACACAACTACTAATCAACAATTTCCAAGCAAAGGTGCTAAAATATAACTTTTGGGAACTCAACAAGTGTTTTATTCTCTGTTTCTTTACTGTACGTAGGTAGAGTAACAGGTTTTGTATTTAGTGATTTGGTTGTAGCAGAATAGTCGCTTGGAAACTTAAACGAAATAACGTCTTCTTTAACTGCAATTTATGAAACCTGGTGACGCCCGTTGTTTAAATGAAAAACAAAAGTTAATTTATTCTCACCGCTACAGACCGTTTGTATAATTAATGTAATATACTTCTACATGTATCTTAAAACATAATTTTTTTTAACGACGTATGTATAATTTTTATAAATAGTCCGAAATCCTACACTAAAAGTCGTAAGTGTATTTAAATTTCAGTTCATTTCGGTCATAACGCTCGAAGTAAGGCCATATCAATACAAATGTACTCCGTTGGCCATATCACGGCAGCTTAAAATTCATGCAATATCGCCCTGGTTTCGATACACATCTCGTAGTAATAAAAACTCCTATAAAAGGAGTTAAATTACTTTCCCCCATTATTCAAATAACAGACGAATACATCGAGACTTGAATTATAAATATCATCTTTGCAACAGTGTCATCTACGTGTTTCCAATACACATAACGTTGTATGGCTCGAGGAGGTACGTTACGCACTTTACCGGTTGGTTTGATGACCTCAATACTTTATACTAAATGATATCAATATTGTGACGAATATTTGTGTGGATTGGTGGAGAACTATAGAAAAAATATGTATTTACATATTTGAGTCACGGATATTAAAAATTCTAAATCATGCAACTAGTACTGGATGTTGAATTAGAAGCTCACGTTTGCGAAATAACAAAATAACGAAATAATAAAACAATATTATTATTAAACTTGTACCGTCATTGATCCAAACTTATTGTTACTGAATTGAAGATGCAAGTTACTGTATTTACAGTATACATATAATATATTTTATAGTATTGGACGGTCATGCTTTAATGTCTTTGTGTTTTTTTTTTCTGACATCAAAACTAGAGGAGACACAAATATTCATAAGTAGTTTAACACTGATTTCTTCTGCTTCATCGTTGTCTGAGACTATCTTCCGGAGTAGTGGGCTATCCTCCGAAGGTCCCGCGGGAGGGAGATAGTGAATGGTCATACATATCAACGCAGCCGGCTGCGCTGGTTATCTAGGACTCACGATAGACCTAGGTGCCTACACACTAAACACCATCCGATTAAAGATGTTTTCGGTTGGGGACTAGTGTCACGGCGTGGGTGAGCACTGTCGAAAGTGAAGTTCGTTAGGATTGCGTTTTCAATGTATGTATTACTTTATTATTATAATACAATAACTGTGTGACCTGTGTGTGTGAGTAATGTGTGTGTATATATGCCAATAACGGTAATATAATTTACGTTACCGTACATATTCTCAGGTATCGTTTGCATTATTTTATCCGTGATATTAGAACTATATAATGTAAAAGAAATAAAACAACAAAAAATTAAGGGCCGTTTTTAATGGTACACTTTAGAATTAAGATTGATTATCTATTCACATATTGCCTTAAATTTATTAATTATGATGTAATATTTATTTTCAGCTGTACCATCTAGACATGCTTAAAGAGAACTTGATAAATTTTGTAGCTCAATTTTTTTTAAAGAACTGTTGTTATTTTTTTTATCATATTATTTAAGATATATTTCTGAAAGTTACTCAAAGAGTACGCCTAAATCGATATTATTTTTTGTGTAAATCCATGGATCACTTTTATCATAGTCTCGGACGTGAATTAAGAACAAATGTTTGACGTCAGTGTATCAACATAACAAATACCTAATGTTACTTCGCTGTGTCGTATCGTCCATCACAATGGATTCAAGTTCTAAAGTCTATAGACCAGGATTGAACATTGCACAAGAGCCGCGTGGGAATACGTTCGCGCACGTCTTAAACTCGTCTGTATGCAAAAACGGGACACCTCCGGAACTCGCTTCCGTCTTTGTGTTACTGTTACGTGACGACAGATAATTATCGCAAAAAACATCCCTTTTTAGTAAATCCTTCAGTAAGTAAAGCATGTGAGAAAATATGTATACCGGAGAGTTTTGTATAATAGCTCAAAAGAAAAATTATGATTAGAGTTAAAAGTGTCTGGACAAAAGCGTCGTTACTGCTTCGCTCAAGTTTTATAACTGTTTCTGTAGTGTAATTAATAAATATGTCGGAGATGGTTATTAATACCGGTGGTTATTAATGTCGGAGATGGTTATTATTACCAGACTAATTGGTAATTCTCTAATTTCAAATCAAAATCACTACTTGTTCAGCGGTGAGATTATAATAAATTATTAGAATGAACTTTACCCTTCAACATGAGATTATGATACGTTTATGAATGAAGAGAAATGATTGTTTAATTATTTTCATTAATAAAATAATAACAATTTGGTTACGTCTTCATTATCGCCTTAGAATGGTGCAGCGTATTTTTATGGGGCTTGGGGTTTGTTTTTACTAAATTTTGTAAGGTTCCAAAGTTGATACGTGAGGTACCTATTGGAATTTGTAAGCGACGCATTAAAGCACAGCTTATAGGTAAATTATATTATGGTATAGATGAATATGAAACTAGTTCCGCGCAGCTTTAAACTTGGTTTGTAATAGCCATGTGTTGTTGTAAAAGATGTGCTGATAGTTTCGCCGTTTTTTCTACTCATTGTTAAAGTATCTTTTCGAAACGGTAGTAAAATCGAAAAAAGACGCGCGGAAGTATATTTACGGAATATCTAAATGAATTAATGAATTTAGTTTGATTTGATTTGAAAATAATTGTTTCTTAATGATAATATTTTATTAGCAATACGTAATTCACGGGAATTATATCCCAGTTAATTCCCATTAGAACCGCTGCTCAGTCATGCGATGTCTTTGATTTGTGTGCCGATTGCGATTCGTATCGAATTCTACTAACAATTTGACGTCCGGGATGAGCTCACAGGTACAAGATGGTGATTCTCAAATCAAAGAACTCAAAATAACTTTAGCTCATTCAAATTAATTACCATGCAGTTGATTATTCATTAGGGATGTTATGGATATGTAATTTCGGATCTGTATATGGATACGGATATATGAATAATATTTTACCGGTTTCAGTTAAGGTTACGGATATGAAATTGTTTCGGATTATCCGATTGCTTCGGAAAATTTCGGTTACGGATATTAGATGATTTAAGACTTCGAAAAAACTGGACTTGTTTGACTTTTTTTCTAGTTATAATTTGGTATTGTAATTATAGAAGAAACAGTAGCCTTAAAATTAAATAGTAAAAATTTGTCTAAAATGAGAACGACACGACCTATATACCGGCTCTGCCGGCGAAAACCTGTCATAACGTGTTTTATTTAGTCTCTGCCCCCATCCGAAATTATTCGAAACTTTTTTATCGGATTCGGTTACGGTTTCACATATATTTTTATTTTGGATATCCGACAGTTTCGGTTTTACGGTTACAGAGCTCCATAACATCCGTGTTATTGAGATAGGTACCAACGGAGCGGATGGTCGAGGTGAGGCGGTGCGGTTTAATCTGTGACAGTCCTTCAATATCGGATATGCGAAACTGCCGTTGTAAATTGTAAGTAATTAGGAAGTTCATTATTGTCTGCGGCTGTCGACGACGCTTGATCCGTAGCTCCAACGACCGCTGTCACTGTTTCCATTGTTCTTTTCATATTCTTATGCTATCATAGATACCGACAGTTCTTGTATGTTTTTACCATTTATAAAGGTCTTGTTATTATTCTTGAAACATTTGTTTTGTGATATAAAATCTATAATTAAGGAATATTGATACTAAGAACCACGCTTCTTAATGGGTTAGCTTATTAGGAGACACACGTACATATATGTCAGAGATGGTGATTAGTATAGACGTGAAACGAAACTCAGCACGATATCAGTGATGGCAGCACCGCCGCGATGACGTCAATACTCGGCTAACATCGTGCTACAACAGAGTCTAGCTAGTGGAGTGACGCCGGATGGAGCCACAGTTTACATTCTGCGGCCGAAGAGATCGGTTCCTCCGCACTAGGAACTGTTACATGTTTCGTTTGCCCAGTGTGAAGTGTTTGTTAACAATTAATTAAGTGTTAAACGATTATACGCCCACGCTATGTTCGACAATGTCGCCAAAACTACTGACTTTGCCGACATATATATATTGTTTAAAATCAAATTACTGACGTGAAAACTAAAAAAAATTATAATTGTCCATGTATATGAGTTGTGGTATTAACCATTGCGGGTATTATACATTTTAACAATAACTGGTACTCACATTTTTTGTAATATCGTAGTCTTTCGTAACATATTTTAGGTCAAAGGAGACTGCGACTCATGTACGTGAAATATCGGTTTCACATATAAAAAGCGTACCCATCACAATGTATTTCAGTAGGATAGTGCATACTTTCCACAATCTGTTTGTTTGCATGAGCTCATAGCTTCCTATGGTTCGATTAGTATTACATATTAGGTACACAGAGACCAATGTTAATTCGAACAGTTTTAGAGAGGATGTAATGACCTGAAATCCTACATACATTCATATGGTTTTTATAATTATGTTGTTACTAGATTCGTCCATGGCAAGAATACTACAACATACAATAAGATCATCAAAGGAAATTCCCATGACGTATGCCGGGGCGAAAGAAGCTCTATTCATCCTCGAATCCAAGCCATCCTCCCCTGCTCGAGGTGCTACCTGCTTAACAACAGACGAGGCTACGCTGAACGGTCCCTCTTGTAGTAGGTCGCTGGGTTCTACACCACCCTCTTGCTAAAATCGACAGTAAAATGTTTCATATTTTTCGGTCCCAGCGTCGGAGAGCCAGTATACTGCGGTCCCCAGCTTCCTTGTCGGTCGGAAACACTTCGGTTATGCCTTTAGAGTAACAGAGTCTCTGAGCGGCAATGACCACTTACCATAAGGTGGATCGTCTGTTCGTTTGTCGATTAATATCTAACTATACTTAGTTACGGAATACACATACTTATTTTGCAATTATTTTTTAGCAAATCAAAATTGGGTTCGATGAAGTTTCAGCAACTGTCACTAAAGTCGACTAAAATAAAAAATAAAAACTTTTTTTTAACAATAACAATTTATTTATGCATTCATATAAAAACTAAATATCCATACCATTAAGTATTCCGTGTTACGATACATTTTAATAATTTTTAATCTGTTTCTGGTGCCATCCTTGTGACTGGTTTAGTAGTGCCTGTGTCAGGAGGCTCCGCTCTTCCGTGTGTTGTAACAATATTATAATTACTTCTGGAATGGATTTTGTTACAATCAAAAAAGTGGAAGTGTCATTGGTATGAAAATTAGTAGTTATAGACATATAAATGTATCTAAGAGTTGCAATATGACAACGATCGCTACATCTAAACAAGATCGAACCATCTATTACGTCGCTCACCGACGATCTGGATCTAGAACGGTAGGTGTGATCACGTTCTACTCTTTGGGTTGACTGAAACAGATCGCTGGTAACTGATAAGACCTGAGATACCACAAATTTTATTTCTAAAATTTTGTGCAATCCAACGGTGTACAATAAACGATGTTCTACGAGTATTGTATCGTATCTGCAATCGATAGATAAATATCGATTAAGACAGTAAAACATATCGAATTAAATTGAACAAAACTGAATAGGTTTAATTTAAATTTGCACGGCAGTAGGCACACCGCCAACACAACGGAAATTAATGTTGGATCAAGCGTTAAATAAAACACGAGGTCAAGGAATCGTTTATTTATTTACCTCAATACAGTAAGTCACATAAACAATAAATAGATTTTAACGAGACACCTCTAATCTAACACGTACATAGACAGATAAAGTTTTAGAAATGTCATATTTTGTTGTAACGCGTATTCTTCTGATCGGATCGACGATAGGAAACTTTGAAATACTAACATCGCTGCGACTTAATAATATGAATTACAACAAAATTAAGATCAGATCTTATTTTTGTGACAATCTACAAGTTTTTTTTTTTTTTTAATTTCGTATCTATAATTTAAATCCGTCATTCATCATTCGAACACCATGAGCTTTAATTAAAACATTTAAGAAGTTGTTTTTTAAGATTCATCAATTTCAATTAAAATATCAGGAGCATTAATACTTTAGAAATAATGGATTCGTGTAACTGAACGCCCGGGTCTAGCAAGTTCCAGCGAGGTCAGGTACTGAAATTGTGACCGGAGGCAAATTTTCATGAGCGCTTCTCTCCTTCGAAAGGCATTCATTCAATCATCGCATCGGCAACCAAAACTTCCGCCTGAATCTGTTTAATGCAATGCCCTCCAAAGCTACGCGGTAATGCCATAACCTCAGATAGCAAACACACAGCTCGTTCCGGGCCGAGAATGTTACATTCGCTAGTGAGAAACTAAATTATTGAGGAAATTAAGTCCTCACAAGGAGTATTCGCTAATACATCCAATATAAGCTTCACGTCTCGCGTCGAGTTGTTGTACATTTATCACTCCATAGATTGGCTACCTTAAGATCTACAAACATCGATACTTTGGAAACTAACACGAAGATTTTTTTTTTAAAGTCGCGTGCACAATGATTTTAGCGGAAACGGGTATCACGAGATTTTGGGTCTAGCACGCTTAGTAGTATTGGGCATAGTTAGATCTGTAGCCCGTCACAGCTGGAGCGAAATGGATGCAAATGAAAATATAAGCGACAACTATTACTGTAAATACTCATGAATAGCATTATTCTGTTTGTTTATTGTATTTGAATACTAAAGTATGTAGTTGACCATAAAGAAAAGAAGTTTTCGAATTATTTATATTGTCAATTACAATATTTCATACCAGTGAACTATATAAGTCAAGATAGAAACATTATTTTTGAAATAACATCACTTCCAAAGAGTTTAAATCGAATTTTTATCGGGACATTTTGTATGTTTAATGAATTAATTAAACCTTGTTATTAAGTATAAAGTACTTTATAATCAATTTGCTATTATTGATGAACAAGACGCATGTACGATGGGCCGCTAGTAATATAATATTTGCATCGCTTCCATACAGCCTCAGTTGCAGCGCGCGCTCCTCACCAAAACCATTGTGCGCACCACGCTTAATTTTACTATCAATAAATATCCCGTACACAGTAACATTAGATAAATCTTTTCACAAATAGAAACGTGGCAATTAATATAACTTGAAATTAATTTCCGAATATCTTTATAAGAACAAATTTATGTCAATCTGTTTTGGTCCTTGGGAAAAACAATACCTCAACAGTATGTGTTTAATTTAGAGAGTACGTAACCTTGTAGTGACCATTGAATATATTGGGACAATATTGTTATAACATAGGGCAATGTTACAATTGTTAGTGGACAGTAATTTCGACTTCAGATCGAACATTAAACAAGATAAATTCGAAATTCATATAAGGAAACGTTAGTGTACATGTACATCAGTGGACAATAGTGTACAATAGTGTACAGTATGAAATGCGACGAATGGAACTAAACTAGCAATAACTACAAAATACGAGAAAATAATACACCATAACATAATGTAAAATCACAAAATAATCACAAACTTAACAACTTTATACAACCAGGGGGACATCGTAGAAAATATCTTTGTACGAAGAAAAAGAAAGATACGAATTAAACTGAACAAAAGAAAAAAAATGAAATGTACACTCGAAATTAAATTACCACAATAATAATAACGATATTTTATAATATTTAGGTCACGAGTGACGCGAATGAATTTTTCCATTCCGATTCACATAGTTCGCTCTTATCTCCATCGAATATTTTTTGAAGACCGAAACTTATATACCGGAGGTAAAATATCCTAAATGATATTTAGCAAATTGTCGAAAATAATATAGTCTGATTGCCGGCGGTAGTTTTGTGACGTAAATGGAACGCCTATTAATATGGGCGACATCAGAAGGGTCACCGATATGTCACAGACCTTAGAATAAAACTTTTTAATATGAAATTCAAAAAATAATTGGAACTGTCATTGGAATAAAAAGATACACTAAAGTCATATTTACGAAAGTCATATTTTATATCACTTTCAAGTGATTTTAAACTGTATATTAATATTAACTAAGCGGTACGTGTAATATCGACATCCCAACATTAAGCTTGACAACGAACTTAGGATAATGTCGATATTAACCCCAATATCTCGAGCCCAGCGATTAACACTACGCGAACATGAATTTTGAACAATTTCCGTAGTCAGTGCCGACTCGTTTGTTGCATGAGCTATAAAAACAGTACAAAATAAATCATAGTGTTGTTCCGAATGAAAAGAAAAAAAAAATAACAATAATAAAAATGTTACTACAATTTTTATTCAAAACACGTCTGGCGTTGAATAGAATAGACTTATTCATGTTAGCGTAGTACCCATTGCTGGTGTCGATTTCATATCGTAAGCACAAGATGTTAACAGCCACTATTCGATCAATTTGGAATAGAACCTGGTTCAGAACAGGGATGTTATGGAGTTTCGCGACGGTAACCGAAACAATCGGATAATCCGAAATAATTTAATATCCGTAACCGTAACCGAAACCGGTAAAATATTCTTCATATATCCGGATCCATATCCAGATCCCAAATTTCGTATCCATAACATCCCCAGTTCAGAACTATTACAACTAGACCCTGACCCTGTGATCGGGTCATTTGGTCGGTAGGATTTGAACTTAACATAATATATAAAGAAGTACATATCATAATTTATTTCAATACTTTATACAATAACCCGTAGAATAATATTATACAGGTGGTGGATGCAAGAGGTGCATGAAGACAATTTTATTATGTTCGCACTGAAGCGACGCTGAACCAATACACAATATTATAATATTCAATAACTTCTCCAATCATCAAATATTTATACCATTAGGTACACGTTACATAAAGAAAAAAATATTTGGAGAACAATACAATTTGTATAAGTCGATATTGAAATCAATAGAAAAATATTCAAAAACTTTATAGCACTTGATCTACCAGTCACATATCGTTCAGTCTGTAGTATCAAAAGAAATGCAAGCTTCCCCCATCCCGTCGTATTCCACCGAACCGCTCAAACACTCACGGTGAATACACTCTCCGAGATATTCGACCCAACGTATATGTTTATAAACGCGCGTTTAAAACATAAAAACAATAATTTGGAATAATCATAATAAACGTGCTAGCTTGTAAAATATATTTTTCTTTTTATGTAGCAACAAAATTATAAAAATAATAGCGAAGAGATTTTTCATGTATAATGAAATGTTACATTGCAGTTATAACTTGTTTCAATGTTGCAAAATGTAAATTTATTTTCAGTTAATTACATTAAAATACATATGTTTTTTTTTGGATTTTTAAGGAATACCGCCCCGTACCCGTAACATATATTGAAAGAGACATCATATACAAACTGGCGTTTTTAAGCACTTAAATACTATTTAAAATTCTTTAAATTTTGTTTCAAACTACTTGCCATAATTTATTTTACGGTTATTTTGATAGATATTATTTTTTTGTTAAATCTACGGATTTGACATATTAAACAACACTGCATATGAAATAGTTTTAAATAGAATAACCGTTTGGGAAACGCACCTGGGAACGTTTTGATAGAATACAAACCGCGTTAAACAAATTCATTATGGCAACACTATATATATATAACTTTGTAATCCGTGTATGCTACTACACAAATAGATTTTGAATCGTGAAGACGTGAATTTTCTATAATTACACTATGTTTAATTATTTCTAATTGCATCGGTCGATTACTTGGCACTCGTTTAAATACCAAATTGAATAAACCAACGATGGATACAAAGTACAATAAAAACACAATCTTCTGATAGATTATTAATAACGTAATTTAAAACGTCCTGTCGTAACATATAATTTTATTTAAGGAATATAATTTTGGATTAAAAAATTGCAGGCGAAGTAAAGGACCGTACAATAGAAAGACTAGAACAAAACGTACGGTGTCCTCGATGAACATCGCGATATGTCCGACCGCAGCCGGCGCACACTCGACGGTGGCATCCAAACACACATCGGTGGGTAATGTCGTCGACTGATATCAGTCACAGTATGTCAGATAGGATCATCAAATATTCATAAAATCATTTATATCCAATGTAAATTATTGTGTTAAATCTAATTCAGTGATTTTAACTGATACAATTTACAATTTAATACTTGATAACAACAACATATAACAGAAAAATCAGACTTACACTGACATTAAAAAAAAAACAATTGCAATTAATTATTACAAATCGCCCAAAACCTGTCAAAACTCGCCCGCATACGTGCGAACGTACAATACGTACGTACGCACTTGGATATCCGCAACCGAACATTTTACACTTTGAAAAACGGAACTCACATAATTTCATCATCCGTCAAGTGTGAACCGGCCGCTTTAGAATGAACGCCAAACCGTGTGTAATACGCGTGACATGGTAGGTATTTATACCTCAATGCCGTACTGCGTGCCGTCCGGGATCATGTTGAGGATGTTGCGATGTTCGAGCGACTCCTTCAGCGCGTAGAACAGTTGAAGTTGCTGTTCCGGTTTGAGGTTGTATACCTGTTACAAATGTACGGGATTACAAGTTGGTATAAAAAGAAATATCATCAAACAATATGGAGAGCTCGAGCTCTTCTCTCTTAGCAGACAACAATTTTCTGCGAGAGAGGTTTAAATTATTGTACAAACTAATATTCAAATAATTATAAATGATAAAAAAAAAATCAATTTTCACCAAGTCGAAGGCAGATGTTCGAATAATTTAGACTGCCATTAATTATCGTCTCCAAGACATGATATTTAAGTGTCCGCCTGTAGTATTTACAATACTTACATGTTTTTATATCTAGTATTTTGGCACTCGCATAGGTTGTAACTCTTATAGTACTCCTTTGGTTAACTTCTTTTATACTTTCCTGTATCTTTTATCCATTTATTCTGTAATTTCTTTATGTATTTTATTAGGTTTCATGTTTTATTATTGTTGTCAAATGTTTGACAAACGTCCTAAATTATTGTCATAATGATTACTTTTATTTTTAAATTGTATAATTTCTGTCCTTTTTGGTAATATTATTTATAAGGTTGAATAGTAATTTCAAATTCGTAAATAGAAGATAATAAGAAGATCATTCCAGAAGATTCGACATATAAAAGGGGAGCTGTGACTACATGAACGCTCTCTCAGTCTCTTGCGTGTTGGTCACAACACTGGTAATTTGAAACAGTTTTCTCGCGTGTGGGTCGCAAGTCTTGGATGTCTACACTACCAGTCTCTATCAGTCTCTCTCGCGTGTGAGTCGCAACTCTTGGATCTCGACGCTGACAGTCTCTCACGTGTGGGTCACAACAGTGATAACTTGGAGGAGTCTCATGCTGGATGCTCGTACTTCGTGCGCCCTAACGCACGCCTGGTTAAGGCGGTCTCCGTGCGCTGAACGCCGGGGACTCCGATCGTCTCGTGCGCCCTAAACGCACGCTCCAGTCGCCGAGATCTCCGTGCGCTGCACGCCAGAGAAGCGACGGGCCTACCTTCTTACTTACAAGTGACCTTCTTTTTAGTTTCTTAATCTTGTAACTCCTGTATTTTATTCATTGTAACCGCCAGGAATTCTTAAATCCATTATATCTTCTAAAAATACTTAATACTAATCTAGATCTTTTATTAATAACATTACACGCCTCATCCGAAACCCCAGAGTCACTAAGCTTAAGCATATCGCTATGAGACAAGATTCGCAACTACGGAATTCGTAAACCGACAAATATTCCTGGCATAGCTCGCAGAATTAGCCGGTTTAAATGACGATGGGCAGGGCACATCGTTCGTACGATTAGTCACCGATAGGGAAATATAATCCTCGAATTGCATTCACACCTTAAGTAACAGGGAGACCTGGTGAATTTAACACCGGAGCGCCGTAGGATTCAGAGTCCAGAGCCGGTCGACAGAGGAGCCAATTAAGAAAAACCTATATCAAGCAGCGAACTTTGAAAGACTATAGGATAAATGACTAAATAAAAACACATCATCCAATTTCGTCCATAATTCATAATCGAGCAGAAAACAGTTAAGTCGGTGATAAGAAAGGTAAGAAACGCTTAAAAGATAATTAATTACCAATGCCATAAATGGCACACATAACAATATATTTAATATATTACCAGCAGTTGGCTTTACCTTCAGAGGAGACCCGACAACGGTAATGAGAATTATAGTCACAGGTTACACACATATAGGTTGTGGCGAATAACACACACGTTAAGCCATGAATTATTTTTATTAATAAAATTAAGATACTATTATTCATGTAGTGATCTAAGCGAAATATTGAAAATCAAAATGAAAATGGATTTATTCAGCAACCAACAAACACAATAAGCTCAGTGCCACCAACTCCCAATACGATTCCCTGTGCTGTGGGAAGCTACGTTACATTGACACATAACACAGACGATGGTTCCGATGAATATGGAGATGATAATATTGGTGATGATTTCGTGACAAAGTGTCGAACAGTCGACTGACCTGTTGCAACAGCTTCTGTGGCGTGGCGGTGCGGATGAAGCTGGTGATGTACACGTTGACGAAGGTGGCCATGAGGAACTGGCAGTCGAAGCGGTCCATGATGCCGCCGTGCCCCGGGATCACGTCGCCGAAGTCCTGCGGGCATCCGAACGTTCGTGTAGTACCTCGCAAACGACTTGTTACGTAATATTTTCGTAGATTTTAGTGTAACATAATTATATTTTAATTTTACTAAATCTGTAGTTCGTGATCAGTTCTATGTATCGAAGTTAGCAGTCAGTGAAGTAGATCTGGGTGGCAAAAATCTACTATACCAAAAACCTGATTTCATTATGACAAAATGACAGAAAGAAGAAACTGCTCAAAGCTCTTTACCGAAACGAAATACACATATTTGTGCAAGGGCTTAGGTTTCTGTCAGTAATTTAGCGTTTGCGCTTATCTAGCATGATCATGTACTCAGAGTGATTGAGAAAGTGTAGTAGCCAACAAAATTTATATTCATGAATCACTGAAATTATCTCGTTCGGCTTTCTAGATTAAATATTGTAAAACTAATGTAGACGGTTCTAAGTTAAAAATAATTATCAGACAAATGTTTTTAATGGATTTTTATTGAAGGTACATTTGTAATTACCATTGATTAATAAATGAAAAGTTATCAACCTCACCTTGATCTTGAAAGCGCGCTTAAAGCCAGACGCGAAGAACCCTCCGAAGGGGCCGATGACCGAGCTGAAGATACTCAACGCCAGAGAGTGGATCATAAACGGGTACATGTTGAACTTGTCTCTGCCCAGCTGTATTAACGAAACAAAAATATACAATAAACAAACATTGTACACCATTCGTGATCATAACAATATCACTATTAGCATTGTAATTATTGAAACTAGTAATCCGCCTCCACTTCGCTTTAGAGAATTCCGCTGGAACACGTCCATATGTCGGGATGAAAGTATACTAGATATATTACACCTATAACATATGTCAAGGGTCGTGAACTCTGTTCGGTGGTTTTAGTTTGGTACGTGTGCAGAGATACCGCCGGACAATTTCCAGACATTCCAAAAAATATGTTTAATCGATAAGAGTCTACTTGCATTAAAATAAAATAAAAAATTATTATATCATAATAAAAACATAATAAAATTAAATAAAAGTTACAGATTCTGTCCCGTTACAGCTCTATATATCATTAACATCCATTAGTAAGTCGAGTGCCTAATTTCATTGTCTTTTACGTCATCCCCTTAACTCCCACGGGTTGTCTGGGCAAATCGTAATTTAAGCAATAAGGCCACTGTTTTTACATTTGTTATCTATTACGTCATTTCCCTGTTATAGTGTATGATATACAGTAAAAATAGTAAAAGAAAACAAATAAACAATTTTATATACTTTGACATAAGGACACATCACACAATCATTGGCAGTCTTCTACGGGTCATGGGCCTCATCGTGATCTTCGATGTCTGTACGTACATACTTCATTAAGTAATGCCAACGCAGATCGGTGGTTAATCCGACCAGTCTTGAAACTTTTATCGTGACCTGAATTCCCAAAGACTTAACGACCTTTGATATGTTGGTGAAATTTTGTAATTAGCTGTTACCCAAACACGCTGTGTAAGATTAAAATAAGTAAATACGCATGGAGATCAGGCGCTAATTACGTTTCACTTTTTTGTCAAGGTAAATATATATAATTTAGGTAGTTATTTATTTGAGTGCAATTCAATGATTCCAGTAATGTTAATGGAGACAGTAAAATATCAAACATCCCGGCTAGTTAACTGTTAACGAGGTCTTAGTTACGAGGTAGGCTAGTGAAATCTAGTTAACTGATCCATTATTCTATCGATGGCGATAGATCTTAAAAATTTAGTAGAAAAAAGTAAACCAGCGCATATCGAACAATATACATATCGAACAACACTACGTTAAAAGCTACGGTAAGCATATATATTTTGAGCAGTAGGAACCTGAGGTTGTGTGCGATCGCACGCATGGAAGACTCCAGTTCGAATCCTGCACTTTAATTTAAATTATATGCGTATTTAGAATTTATGTTAAGTCTGCCAATCCGCATGTGGCCGGCGTTGCCGACTGCGGCCTTAACCTATCTCGTTGTGACACCGGAATCCAGCAGTGAAACAACAATGGGTTGTAATGACGTCGAGCAATGCCTTACCACTTTCATCAACGGCTGCAGGAACTGCGGCGGGGTGTACTCGTGCAGCCGGAACAACAAAGACGGCTCGCAGTCCATCGTCATCCGACCGAGAGACTCGGAGTACTCGATGGGGCACACCAGGTACGGATACTGGGACATCATGTACGACAGCTGGAAGGGACCGATCAGTTGCGTGGTAACAAAATTGTACATTGTACATATAGCTCATACTCGGACATAGATATGCACATAAAGACAATCTCATTTCCAAAAAGGGATTCATTCTGACTTCTCTTAGTCTAATGAATATTTTTTTAGATTATGTATATATTATATACACTACCGGTCAAAAGTTTGAGAACACTAAAAAAATTAAGAAAACAAATAAAAGTCAACATATTTAAATCATTATGAAATACAGTTTTTATTTCCATGTTATACACAATATTTAAAATTAAAAAATTACGAATACAAAAGATAATACTAAATTACTAAAGAAAATACAAACAAGAGAGTTTACGCAGACTTTTCATCAAAATATCCTCCTTTGCATTTTATTATTTGTTTTACCAATCTTGGCATGCGAGCAATTAACTTATTTATTGTCTCTTGCGAGATATTCTTCCAGCTGTCTTCTAAGGCATTCCACATGGCCTGCTGTGAAGAAGGACATTGTTCCCGAACGTTTCGGTCAAGTTCTTCCCACAAAAGCTCTATGGGGTTAAGATCGGGACTTTGGGGTGGCCATGTCATGTTTTCCAACACTTTTTCTGACTGTTTCTCGTCTAAATAGCCCCTACATAATTTTGAACTATGCTTTGGATCATTATCTTGTTTGAAAATAAATCCTTTGCCGATTAACTTTAGTCCGGCGGGAATAGCATTTTTCTCCAAAATTACTTTATACTCCTCCTTTTTTATAATTCCTTTAATTTGGACCAGATTTCCAGTCCCATAGCCTGAGAAACAACCCCAGACCATAACAGATCCGCCACCATGCTTGACAGTCGGGACTACACACTGTGGCATCATCTTTTCTTCGGCGAAACGTCGAACGACAATTCTTCTTTTTGAACCAAATATTTCAAATTTAGATTCGTCACTCCAAAGTACTTTTTTTAAATATTCTTCGGTCCAGTCTCGATGGGCTAGGGCCCACTACAACCGTTTTTTCTTATTCTGCGGTTTTAGAAGAGGTTCTCGAACAGCAACGCGACCATACAACTTGGCGTCTCGCAATCGTCTTTTCACTGTAGACACTGACACAGGTTTTTCCCGAGATTTGTTGACTTCAACGCGGATTTCTGGGGCTGTTAGGCGTCTGTTTCGCTTGCTGGTTACCACAATAAATTTGTCTTCACTAGAAGTCGTAGGTCTTGGTCTCCCGGAGCGCGGACGATCTTGATTACTGCCATGAACACAATGCGATGAACACAAGTCTTTGATAACTTGAGTTGAGATGCAATCTCACGTTCAGATTTGCCTTCATTATGGAGAACAACGATGGCAGATCGCGTTTCGATACTAATTTCGCAAACTTTTCCCATTTTAGAGACGTCTTGACTGTAGGAATCACAAAATCAGACTAACAGCGGATATTCGTAGATAACCATGAAAATATCGGGTTAAAATAAACTTAAAAACATATTTTAAAAATATAGAACAATCGCATTGTAAGATGATGTAAAAAAAACGAAGTGTCAGCTGCGGTAATGAGGTAATAAAATTTTTACAATCGATTATCGGACTAGCTCTTCTTCGGCTCACATTGCAGTTTGGAAACAATGCTGGTTTATGGCCCTTTCATTGGCTTATATACAAAAGAATTAGCTTTTAGGCAATCTTTAAAAACAATAGAATATGCAGGTGTGCAGATTACTTTTTATCACCAATATTTTAAGAATATTTACTAATAAAAAAAATCTTTTATTAGTGGTCTCAAACTTTTGACCGGTAGTGTAAATACATATTCACATTTACACGATAATTCTCACACATTCTAACGATAATTGGTGATTAAAGTGTGTGCAATGCAATGCTATTTTATTAATTGGCGAAATAACACACTAATATAATAAACAATAGCACTTTCACTGCGAAACGCCTCTAAAATATTTTTTTATAAAATATTCCTCAAATTTTCCTATTTAGTAATAAAAACAATGACATCAGTCTTACCACAAGTCCGAAGATGACAGTGGATACGCCGCCCCCGATGAATCCCTCCCATGTCTTCTTGGGGCTGAGCTTGATCAGCGGGGTCTTGCCGAAGAAGAAGCCGAAAACGTACGCCATCACGTCGTTGCATATAATCATAGATACTGGCACTATGAACCATATTAGACCTACAAATAACATGAAACATATTGGCAGTAAGGTTCAGAGAAAATTCTGCGAAGAAAGAAAGCAAAAAAATCTAGACACGTTACGAAGTTGATAAGAAGAACATTAAGCGTATTAGGCAAGTCTTGCCCTTTTGCTTAAAAATCGAATGTCAATGCACGTATTTTACTAGTTCCGCTGACGATCTAAAATTATCCTGTCATTTGAAAAGGATTTTCTTGACGAGAAAAGCTTTCTCATAAACCCATAAGCTGTTTAAATACAGGTCCAAGCTGATGGAGCTTCATTCGGTTTCCGAATATAGAAGCGAGCGAAATTCCTACGGACATCGAGTGTGCGACCGCGAATGTTAGTGTTAGTCTGCTATGGCCGCGAATCGAATTCCGAGACCCTTCAGCATACAGCAGTCCGTACCAAACGAGTGCAGAATCGTATATCAGAATGCGACCGTGTGAGTAGTGAGGTGAAACGGAAATATTCCACGCATTTTTGTATCGTAACAGCGGAATCCACAAAAAGTATGCACCAGTGAAATAATGCAGACTAAATTAATTGATCAATTGCACGAAGTAATCATTTTCCGGCCCGCTCCTGACGACACCGTCCGGTCAGACGGAACAGTCACGTGACCGCACATTGCAGTCGCTACGTGAGCTACAGGCACATCGCCTACTGTATGCTGTCGTTTTATTAATTAAAGTAATAACAGAAACCATTGTCGACAGTACAATACTGTACAGCTGAATCTTTAGTACACGAATTTTCGCCACTAATTCGTTCCATTGTCGTTAGCTAAACTGATTGCCTCTTTACAATAGAGGTCTCGAACTTTCTGTGCTACGCTGAACCAACAACCATTGGTATTAAAAGTGTAACAACTGAAAACACCCACTTAACTTAAAAGCAGGGTTGTCAATTTACACGACATATGCGATGATTACTTCAACTGCCCACAATAAAGGATGTACAATTTAATAAATAATGAATATTCTCACGCACGCAGCTAAAAATATGTAGAATGTATTTTCCCACTTTTTTGCACTAACCAGAACATGCATGAATTAACTCGGGTTATTTTACTTTTGATAGTTTCGTAAAAATAAAATAGCATCGACGGATTATTTACATTTGCATACAATAGTGTGAGGTGACTCGAGTCATGAAAATTATATGAACTATTTTGAATTTGTAATTCAATTAACTGGAAATTCTGTGTGTATGTAAGAAAAAAAAAGAGGTAACCGCCGCTACGCAATGTTTGAAATAAAGTTTTATGTGAGAGACACAATTATAATATAATCACTTTCAAATACATTACTAAGTCAGCAAATCACAGGCGAGGCCCTAAAGCTGAAAAACCATACTATGAATCCCACTAATATAAATATTCAGAATATAATTGCGATTTTAAAGATATTATTTTCACTAAGAAAACAGATATCCCAAGACATTGAGTCTTATTGTGTGGCACAGAAATACAAGATAAGAAAAAGCAATGCTACTGCACCGAAGTATCAAATGCTTTTCATAAATGCTATACAAGTTTTAATTGTTCCCGTGGAGCAGGAACTGCAAATTATGACGCGAGAATGATTTAAAACCAGATACGATTAGAGACATTTCATTGCAGACACCAGGAGCTCAAAGTTATTACTAGATTGTCATACCAATAATATATTATAATATTGCTGCCTTCGGAAATCGGTAACCGCTTATCAGTTATCACGTAGCAAGACTCGGTCGCGGCGCCGGAAATTACGAGTAAGTTCGAAAACGAGCCTCTTGTTTGCTTTGGATACATGTATAGTATGATAAGATCATATCGATACCAGGCAACAAAGGCAAAATAAAAGAAATACCGGGTATCACTCAAAAACGGGTTGACTGACTTTAATGAAAATTGGTATGTAGTGGAAACACGTAATTGCGTAGATGATAGGCTCAAATTGATGTTAGTGTGTCATAAAACGAATATTTATCATGAAATTTGATAAAACAATTGAATGTACAGACCGACAGACACTACTGATTTATATAGTAGTAGTATAGAGAGATAGATAGACAAATATGTTATCTGTATCGATAATTATTCCAAGATAAAATCACTTTTTCGGTATACTTGACCTTGCATTTATTTATTTTAAATATAATAGATTAAAATTAATATTTGCTTTCATCAATATTAATTAATATCAACTAATTATTATTGATTAGTAATCAATGTTATTAATTAATTAGATTTGATGATAGTGTCAAGAGAACTTTTGTGAAATTTCGCTTACGCTCTACTTACGGGACAAAAATAATTAGAATTTAGCGACCTCCTCTTTAAAATATAATTTCAAACGAACCCGATCACAAATGTTTACGTTCATTTATAAACGGCGGCAAGCGCAAAGAAGAAGCAGGTGGACTCTGTTCCGCTGTAAGAATATGATATGCTAACTATAGCCCATTGTTTATCCAACAAAATGTAAGCGTTCGTAAAACAGTGGAACTCGGTCGTCGTCCTAAATTCTTCGCTGATTGGACATACAATAGCTAGTGGACGCACCCTACGTAATTTTGCTCAAAATAATTGAAGGAAGTCAATCGATCGTACCAATGGTTACTGTGACTATATCTATCGACGGTAATCAAGATCTTTTTTTATATATTATAAGTGAATGCTTGACTACATTCTCACCTGATGGTAAGTAGCGATGAAGCCTTTGATAGCAAAGCGCATTAACTTAAAAAAAAAGCCTATTCACCGTCTATTGCAGGGACATTTATTGTTATTTATCGGATTCAAATCTTAAAATAACAGGCACAACGTAATTAAAATAGAAACTAAAATATTAAAATCAAAAAAAAAACGAAGCTATCGTTCGTCACTCCTTGCCAATATTTTAATGGCCAATTATACATCCTATTGGTGTCAGATACTATAATTATTATTCCAAAAACGTTAACAATAATCTTGTGCGCCATACGAAGGGTCTCAAGGTCGATTACCGAATGGGGTAGATATTTATGTGAGAGATTAATGTTGTCTCTCGGAGTTTCGCCGATTGATGTCTTATTAGTGTACATCTATGGCATTGTTGCCATCAACAATAGGAAATCTAATGCGGGCATGCACGAATTTTTTTACTCCCTTGATTACTGATTGATTGAAACTGGCTTAAAACAAATGACGAATGGAGTTGTTCAGCCCCAACTGTACTGCACTGAACTTCATATATGTATATATTTTTTGTTACAACAATTACATATTAATATTGAAATACTACGCAACGTACTGTTAGCCAGGCTTCCCTGAGAGCTTTGTGGCCATTGGGTTCCTTTGTGTATCTGAAGTATATAAAATCTGCTGTCTATTAGAAATAATAGTATTATATATACTTGGTACGTATAGTTGTATTTTATTAATATACTGTTTACCATACAACACCTCCCATTTCCATTTTTAAATATTCTTTTTGTTACATTTTTTTGTTTTGTTTGATGTCTGGTGTTTTGTTTTTTACAGTTTACTGCATAAAAGATTAGGTAAAATTGCGCATCGACTCGAATGACCCCCCGTTACAAAATCCTTTGAAGCAGAGAGTGCTATAAATAAACAAGTAGGTAGTAATATTGGTCCAACCGTGTTAAGGAACGCACCGTCACAACTCGAGCGTCCGCGTCGCACACTTATGTGAGTTAAACTCGCCTATATTTACTCTCCTTCTTTAAATTGGCATCAATTTATCGTATACAACTTTACGCACCGATACCAAAACAATGACCTAGTTACCGGACAGAATATTGGTCGGAAACATTCGTATTTTCGTTGATAACTATAATGCTTAATGGACATTCTTTGTTAAACGCGATTCATATTACATACCTAAACGGTTTTAAATAGGCCTATGGCAAACTAGCGACATTTATGATGACGATCAAACCATATATCCGCTGTGCTACAAACATGAACTGATGATCTTAGGGAGAATATCTATAAAATTCATGTACTACCGTCGATTCTGAATATTATACAAAATCTATATTTTCATTATAAAGAGAGATAGCGAGTTTTGTTGAGTTGAGTTAGTGTATATGCGGAAATAAATCTCCGGAATACCTATGGCTAAAATGGAGGTAATGGAAGGAGGTACGTGTCTGTGAACATTTATAATAATAATTATATACAATTTATTTACTTATTATATTAAACACATTATTGGCAGGGTTTAAATTTCAAACTTTAGCCTAAACGAGAACACGATTAAAACTTCACTAGCAATAATTACGTAAATGAGAAAGTTGATTGAATGCGCAAAAGTGTTTTAAGTGAGTTGTTATATCGCATAAATCACAAGTAAAAAACTCTTAGCTATGTCATGGCTCAGTGATCTAGTAATACAAATTGTTGTATTGGTTACATCGTGAAGTCAGCAGTGATTTTGAACTGTGAGATTCGGCAAGTGAAGGTTAGAAATCTGAAAAATTCTGATATGGTATTTCCAAATCAATTAAAAAATACGTCAAAAAATACTATTATTAAAATTCTCATCTTAAAATAACAAATCGTAGCAACAGCTTCTTCGGGTGAGCTGAAACGTTGACCACGAAGAATTTGCTTAATTTTAGGGAACGTAAAAAAATCGTTAGGGCTCAATCAGGGCTGTAAGGCGGGTGATCTAAAATTTCGACAGTTTGGGTGCTCAAAAACATCTATCTATGTTTGGCGGTTGGTGTACGAACTTGCATTGTCATGGTGCAGTATCATACGACGTCTTGAGTTGGTTTTTTCCAAACTCTGTGATGACGTGTGGCAAACAAACAGTGGTATACCAGTCAGCGATAACCGTCTTGCGATCTTCTAGTACAATAGTGGCGACGTGATCACCCTTTGCCACAATCGAGGCAACCATATTTTTTGAAGTGCTCCGTGAGCGTATGAGTTTGGTCGGTTTTGGTTCATCTTGGAAGATTCAGACACCACACACAGGTGCTGCATCCCTAAACACAGAAGTGATCTCCTCAAAGCCCTGAAATCGCGTTAATCCCCTTTGAAAGTTTTTACAACTTTTTTTTTACATTTTTTTTTGTTTTTACAATTTTTACAACCGACTTGTCACCTTTGAATAGACGGTACAATAAAACTATTCGACTGATGAAAAATTATTCTTTTGTTTTCGAATTCTAAATTCAAAAAGATAAAAAACCCATATGTCTTTTTTGTAATAATCGCGGGAGGTTTGCAAACGACCCGACTTATAAGGCAGCTCTCGTACAATATCGACATACAATATATATATCGGGTCTACCCACATTTCAGACCGCGTTATCGTATAGAGTTTACTGAACACTTCCCTTCACCGTATCGATTGTAATAAGCTGTTCTATCGCGCTCCACACGTCCCAGTTACCGCGATCGTGAGGCTTCCCCGCCGTGACAATGCCGCCCCGACGTACGACACGTAAACAGTAAACAACATCCATCATGTACTCGTATATGGCATTTGCTATAAGAATGTTGTTTGTGAGCAGAAATATTAAAAATCTAGTCGAATACACTTGTAATATGATGTATAATAAAAAGATTTAAGTCCGACTCCAATAACCTTTCCACGAGAGGCGTTCAATGTAATTTCGGTATCAGAGTGATTTACTATTAACGTAGGTAATTCAACTATGTCATTTGCTAACGACACCATCTGAGGTATAAATTAAAAATATTAAATAATTGCTCTCCTTAGCTCTTAAATAAACTTCTGCGAAACAACAAGATGGACGCGACAACGTAAAAGAAAAAACACTAGCATTGCGCTGTCACAAAATACCTAACAAAACAAGGAACAAGTCGAAAAACTATTCATGAAGAGTGGGTGACTGTTTACCAAGACTCTGCTCCATCATTATCCGCAGTTCAACGGTAGTGAAGTGAATTCAAAAGATGTAGGGAAAGTGTTGAAGATGACCCTCGCCCAGCAGAGCCCGTCAGCGCCACTATAGATGAAAATGTGAAGAAGATTGAAAAACTTGTTTTTGTAACATAGAAGAGATAACTAGCCTATCCTAGGGCACACTAAACACTTTCCTTCATGACCACCTTCACTTTTTAAAGGTTCGATCTTAATCGAATGCTTACCGAACCTCAGAAACAAGTCTGCGTCGAGTGTTGTACAGAGTTTTAGAGTTTTGTGGATATATGTTCGAGTATTTTCGACCGGATTTTTACCGGAGACGAGACTTGAGTTTATCACTATGAGTCTGAGAGTAAATAAGAGTACATGCGAAGGCATATAAAGGATGCCGACCCCCAAACTTCAAAGTTATCCCATCAACCGGAAAAATCATGGCCACTGTGTTTTGTGTCTCAAATGGAGTTTTGCTTATCAAGTACAAAAAGGGGGAAAGCATTACTTCAGCATCATCATGTCTATAGTTTGCCTAATATAAGGGAGGCAGTCAAAGAAATAAAATACCAATTCGACGAAATCATTGTTACCAATGACGACCATCCTAACATTGCAATTAATAGCCATTATGAAGAAAAGTTAAAGAATATGTTTACACGGTATAGAAAAATTTCCCGATGTACTAAATGTATTGCGGTTGCGGGGGATTACATTGAAAAAATGTTTTTCAAAATTTTCGAGCCTTTCTTTCATGCCTATACCGCGAATACATGCTATGCTTAAGTGTGTGTAACTGCATTTTTGCGTGTGAATAAAATGAGACATGTACACTTCGACTCGAGAAATCTATCTATCGCTTCGAAAAATTATCGCTTACAAAAGATAACTAAAGCCTTTAGTCGAGTAGAGAAGATCTCAATTCAAGATTAGTAGATTCTGTCTATGGACGATGTGATAGATTGCGAGATATTTATACTTGTAAGATATGGAACGGTGTCAGTGCTAATAAGCAATATAGTTATTGCATCCAGTCGATATGTGCTTTATCGAAATTCAAAGAATAAAATAGGTATAAACTTGATACCAATTCCATGAAACGACCCCATCATTTATTACTTCAAGGAGCAAGTTGCATAATGGTCTTTAGTTTCGGGTTGAGTGGTGATTGCGGCGAATTACTAAATGAGAACAGAGTTAGCACAAATTTTTAGTCTTTTTATTTCATGTTATATAAAGAACTCCATGGGTTTGAGCGACCAATTGGTAACATATTAAAAAAAAAGAATTAAAAAAAATCGTGCATAAATTTCTGTAGATCTAAACGTAATAATTTAACAACTGCTACGGGTATTTTTATGCGATTTCATCAACATGTAATGTGATTCAGGAGGAGTGTGTGCTTTTGAAGCTTTTAAATATATTGGCAGATCTTTCAAGATTAATGCGGATTCAGTTAGAAAAAAAATCAAATATATATGACAGCGACGCCATCTGTGTTTCTAAGCAGCACGTGCAACGGGCAATATCCCCACCGCCACAACTGTGTAAAGGCAGCGCGTCATTGGCTAGAGGCAGCACCACTCTTCCCTACGGGGGTCGCCTCAAATGAAGGCTTAGAAACCGTAGGGCAAAGCCAACCTCAAGGTTTATCGAGAGTCCCACATAACCTTAACATGAGCATTCACCACCGCCCTCCCGCGCATCTCTGGAGTGTAGCACTTTCTCTTTGTCTGGGCGCAAAAAAAAATAGTCAAGTGGCTTTTTTGTTCGAGAGCAGTTACTTGCCCGGCGCACACGTTGCATCGCGACTGTGAAGACTTTGTTATAATTAATTAAATAAAAAACAAAGTTGTAATATTACGAATAAAAAGCAGTACTTGTGAAGTTTGCTGTTTTCTTAAAGAAGATGTCGGCCCCTCCACTTTCATATATTTCTCTTTCCATCACCTACGAATATCAAGTCGAACCGGTTTGCTAGTTATTAATTTAAATGCCAGACATCAAAAATATGACATGACTAAAATGATTCATCACCATATAACACCTGACGCATGACATTTCAACAATACATTGAATAATCACCTAATTATGACGTTTGCTTTTAACTAAGATATGATAAACGAGCAATGAATACAGTCGTAAATTCATACTTGTTCAGCGTGGTTGTGATGTGTACCGGTATTTTTAATAATATATATTTTAAATACATCCGTAAATTTTAGTTTCCTTTAAATATTAACATCATATAAAAATAAATTTCATTATGAAAATGATTCGTGACTCATGTTGCGATATGATGGGTATGTAACTACGTATTCCCTAAGGTAAGAGCGTATTACTCAACTGCGGTGGAATGGACATTCTTCAGGATTTCGGTGGAAATTTCCGATCTCATTTAAAACATTTTGATATAATTAGACCCCCTAAGTGATTGACCAGTTTTTATTTGTATATCTAGAATTTAGCTATCGGAACCTCAAGCGACCAGTATTGTCGTACACTGAGTTTAGAAGCACGTCCTTGCATTGAAATTATAATAAAAATCTGTCAGCGACCAATAAAAATAGTGGTATTAACTAGTACTAAAATTACAATGCATGTACGGTGTAACCGTAAACTTCGCTTTGCCAAGCACTTCTACGCGCCACGAGCCGTAATTCATTTTAAAAATTTGGTACGATTTCGAGAAACAATCAACACAACACGTAAACAACACCCCGTAAAACGCATATAAACAGTGCTATTTTTAATTCGGACTGAACATCTACATATACATATAACTGATTGAGTCGCTAAGAAGATACAAATTTAATTCCGCCTTTAAGCAGCGTAGACACAGGCAGCGAATGTGCCTTGCGAGGAAGGCAAAATAATACGAGAATAGTGTGTGTAATAATCACATAAGAACGAGAACCTCGACTCTCCATACTAAATTAAATCTACCACAGGCCTATTTAAAGTAGACCGCATTTGTATTTCATTAGATTGGACTGTATACAGCTTATGTCCAGTCAAGAACAATTGCATGTATCTATTTTAATAGAGGTCTCCAACCTCAGTTACGCTCGTTCACGTTCAATTATCTCGCAGTCGCGAGGCTTCTAGACGGCGATTATGTCCTCCATGTACACATCGCATGTGTATATTATACATTATATTCAATATTAGAATCAACCTAGTTATTTGTGATACGTCATTTATTTTAAAATAATTGCTTGTTTTACATATGTATAGTTTTAACTTTTAATTCATGATCACCGGATGTTACGTACTCCTGTTTAATTACGGATAATAACCCTTTGGCCTTTTGAACTGAAATATAACCTTTTAAGTTCGCCATTAAAGGTATAAATTAATTTGGCGGGAGTGATTTACAATCTGCACTTGGCTAGCACAATTAACCCAAGGCCTTAAACCCTCACAATGTGAGAAGAAACCCCGATCCCAGCAAGTGACATTTGTGGGTTGTAACGAAGATAGGAATGAAAGTAGAAATTAATTTACACATACATTTGAGGTTATTCCGAGATAATACATTCATGGAACATCGATGAGATTCCGTATTTACTTTTCCATGATGTATACGTGGTGCAGCCGTGGTTCTCCAGCAATAAAAGTGAGGTAAGCGTCTCGCTACCACAGATGCGACGCATCGTCAGAATGACAACTTGTCAGTCATTCTATATGACGCATACAGCAGCAAACGTACTATTACCATACTAGTAACTTCAAAATTTATTAGTTACTTCTTAATGGTAGGTATTCAAACCCAAGCAGACCCATTTTACTTGTAACCTGCAGTATAATTACTGCTAAATACGAACAGTTTCCACACTTACTGTGATGTTGGCGTGTACTGAGATGGGGTGGACAAATAAATATAATTATTGATAGCTAATAAAACCGATAACTCGCTTTAATTTGTGAGAACCTAATGCGAACCCTAAACAATCGCGTCAAACGTACAATTGTGGTTATCTCGTGATTCATTACACTAGTGACACTCACCCTCGAAGATGTTCTGTATGATGAGGTAGCTCTGCGTGACGACGATGAGCAACGCGACGTGGGTCCACGCGAACAGACTGAACTGGCGCATGTAGTAGCGCTTGACCAGCGACAGCACGAACCACACGAATCCCACGCAGTACAGGCTGAAGGAGATGAACCGGTGGTACGTCACTAAGAAACGTAGGTAGTCCTGAAACGACACCCGCAGTTAGACCCGCAAACATGACAAGCGGACCACCGCCGTGCTTCTTATGTGTGTTTCGGTATGAAAGGTCTTCGATCTGGGCAACGACAGTTACAAATGACGCGACCCATTTCAATGCTCAGTGAAAAATCTGTGATTTCCAGACGGACCTCTAATAGAACTACACATAGGTCTGTTTGAGATCGGTGTCGGGATTTTCCTTTTTTTGGTTATTTACTGTAATATTACTACGTTTCAAATTTACACCTTATATAAATATACAATGAATTAACAATGTCATGTTATCGTGTACAAAAAGCGATATTATCGCTGCTTAGTGATTCCTTCCAGATAACATTAGGAAAGATGAGAAATTTAAACAGCGGAGATAAAACGAGTGTCTAAAATTAAATATATTACAGATAACACAAAGTGAGATCAAGATAATAATACTTCTAGACTGTATCCATTTGTCATAACCATATTCATTGACAATTGCTTTTCGTTCTAAATTTGGGCATATAAATTGGGGGTTAGATAGTTTCGATACCCCAACTCCTTAGCCTTAAAATCGACATTACCTACATATTTTATTTAAAAATACCTAATTAGAGCAACCATCGTTTGCTGCAGCCTTGTGTTGTTGTATAATACATATTTGTATAATTCGTAATTTCATTTTCATTTCTTTGTACACTTTTGAACCCTTGAACATTCAATATAACAGCAGGTTTATTTGTATATTCAAAACCAGTTAGCTACATCAAAACCTGTAAAGTGACTTCAAAATTAAGAAAAACTGCACAACACCGATTAACAAATAAAGCAATCTATGTAACGCTTAAAAAATTTTCAGTTTTATTATTGATCTTATTATAAAATTATATTGGAGTTAACATGATTAGGTAAATTACTAAGGTACCTACCTACTCGAATCTTCGCGCAAATTTATATTATAATAAATGCATGAGAATAGAATATTCTGGAAACTTTTGTAATAATACATTAAATAGACTTATAAATAATTTATCGATAAAACGTTAGACTAATGGATAGAAGTAATGAAATTAGTTCAGCCATTAGATTATTAGAACGATATTACTTCCTCTACTCGTATAAGCCAGGCAAATCCTAAGTACACGGAATAAAACGAAGTTATTGATTAACATGGACATCCGGAGTTACCGTCATCATAACCATCGTGAACGCTATTAGGTTATCAGATCAACAAACAGCGGCAAATCGAAGTAGCCGCGACACAGAAAACAGAAGAACCTATCACGCGCTCGTATAAAAAACATATTTATTTTAATATGCGCTTAAAATCTGCATCTAGTAGGTTTGTATACCCTACATTCGGTGTCTAATAATGTATCAGATCTATCGATCGACCCATACGCCGTGTGACTCATGCTCCAGATGATAGTGAGCACCCTACTGGAGGACAGGAAATGTGTTCAATCATTGACCGCGCAACACGTTTATAGTTTATAAATGATTTGGATTGTTTGGAATGTTATAATCTGTAGTGACGTCACTAGCGACTTATAGGTTACACGTTCTGCTGGATTTGGTTAATATCATTAATATATTAGAGAACTATAAGTCTATGACGCACTTTCATAAGCTGCTCCAGCTCGAAATGAAACAATGTCGACCAAATCAATCACCGCAGTTTTCAACCAACTCAAAGCTAAGGCAACGATACTTACAGTAACGATTTCTACTCTTCGACGAAATATAATTCTTAACATGGGGGTCTCTATTTATTTACTTTTACGTTTCGTTTCTGTAATTAATCCTCAAACAGGTTTCCAGAAACGAGGTAACCGCAATGGTATCATCTCGTCATCGCGGTTACCTTGTCAATAAAAAAACAGAATATATTACTATTATATAAATGAAAAAATATTACGAGTATACAGAATCAATTATCAAATACAACGCATTACACATTCCGTTAACAGTAGATTAATCTTTCGTACACTTCGTTTCAACAAGATGTTACGAATATATTTCTAGTCTAAGCTATAGTAAAAGTAGGTCAAATATAATTCCTAAGAAAATGTATTTAAACCGCGCTCGCGGCTAGCAAACAAACTCAGAAACGGTTGTGAATTCCAATGCACAGTGAAGTCAATTTATTATCGCATTTGCGTATTTAAATTGACTTATTTCTAACATTGTTATGTTGTAGCTTTAAAAGTTTATCGTGCATTAGTTAGTTCAAAAATGAATGAACCCCGATTTATGATAGTTATAACTAATCACAGGAATCAAGTATAAACCACAATCTTATTATTATATTTGCCGGAGTAGGTCTTAATCGTTGAATTTTAGTTATTTATGTCAATTACAATTCTATATTTAAACCTATAGTCAAATTTAGCCTCATGACATGACAGAGCCATGATCATAAGTTTGTGATCAACATATCGCTAAACTGTAAACCGTGTTAAAAACGACGCAATTAATACATGAAATTAACAGTATTATGGACAAAGTCAAACAACTGACCAAAACTCATAGCAAGTAGTTTGAAAAACCCGTAATAACTACAAGTAAATTATTGAGAAAAAAACTCGAATAACGGCCACACATTTTTTACATCGAACACCCCGTGATAATACTATTAGATAAATCGACAATACAACACTAAAATTGAATGAAATAAGAATTAAAGTTCGACAACCTATAACACTATCTATAGACAATCCACATAGATATGTCACCAATCAATCCATAAATTCCAATCTATATAGTTCACGAGATCAGATTGGCATAATCGTATCGCTTGATACGGGATCGATCGTGTATATCGATCATCTCAAGTTTACCGTCAATATACCATCATTCATCATCGGCGTTGTAATCTTACGTAATTCATAATTAGGTACTAGACTAGATTATATGACGCGGGCTAACATTTTACGCGATGATTGTAACGTGACTTAAGTAGGTATGTTTATTTTAGTTCGCCTAGCTTTGTACTTGGTAATCAATATAACCAGTTGATTTGTCTAATTTTAGTCTTATCATCATGCTACTAGCAAACGCGTTCGTTTTATTTTAAATATCTGATATAACACAATGACACATGGTTGGGAATTCCGATTTATAATATTAACTAAACAAAGCAATATACGTAACATATAATAAAATTCTAACTGATCGTTTTCTGTACGTGAAGGTTCTTATTATTTCTAATTATGAGATTCCTCTAAAGCTCCGAGGAGCAATTGCTTCCAACCACTGATAAACAAAAGTCGGCCCTTTCAACCTCATCTCTGTGTCCCACGACGTGAATTAAAATGAGATACCACCTTATCTAATCTATCAGAAACAAGCGCATTTGTTACACACATACGGATATTAAAGACAGACAAATGAAAAAAGTTAAAAAACTTATGTTATCATTTCGTAAAAATAGAAAGAATCAAATTCTTAATACTAATTTATAACCAAATTTGTTTCAAAGGCAGTACTGATACAATCTAAATAGGTTTTTGTTTGATTAGAGTTTTTTTGAAACTCGTTTATACATTACTACTGGTATGACAAAAAATAAAATTCGAACTATTACACTCATTTTATGTATGTTTAAAGCTAATATTTGCTGGACTGCTGCGATGCCGATTACATAATCCATGTAAATTAAGCTTCGGTATGTAATTTCAAAATAACTGTGTTTCATCAAATACAAAAATTATGTGTCCGATAATCTTACAAACGAAAATTTATCCTAAGATTTTTTTTCTATATCGTTTATTAAATTTTTGCCATTAATGATTTTGAATTGTGCACGTCAAGTTGATACTTATTCATTGCAATGGGGTTCTAAGTTAGTTAACTTCAGAACCGTTGTCCCAAGACGATGTGACGGAAGATTGCTCTTTTTTAAGTAACTAGCGGCCCGCCCCGGCTTCGCACGGGTGTACTTTTATATTTAAACATTTTGAGATATATTTATAATTTTATCTTTATAAAGGACACGCAAGCAAATTTTTTTGCACCTTGGTTCACGTTACTGAAATTTTAGCAAAGATCCCTTATTTTTTCTAGTAATAAGTATAGCTTGTTACTCAGGGAATGTAGCATTCTAATGGTGAAAGAATTTTTAAAATCGGTTCAGTAGTTTCTGAGTTTATTCCTTACAAACATACAAAATACAAAGGTTTACTCTTTATAATATTAGTAAAAAAGTATAGATTCCGTTCCCACACTCACCCTCGCTAAAATTGCCTGTGTTACGGGTGGCATGGACATAAACAAATATGACATTACAACACCTACGACCCGAGAACAAACATTTATCTGTCACATAAATGTCTGCTCCGGCCGGGAATCGAACCTGGGACCACTCGCTCGGCAGGCAGGGTCACTACCAACTGGGCTATGGGGTCGTGTAATGATTTAAGATTTGGCTATGGAATATGGAGTAATAAACGCATAGTACATCCCTGCACTAGGATTTCCTGTGTTGTAGGTGGGACCTCACAAAAATCTACGATCTGATAACAATGTGATACATAAATATCTGCCCCGGGGAAAGGTACCCGAGACCCCTTGATCAGGCAGGGTAGCTACCAAATGAGTTGCAAGGTCGACATGATGAACCGTAAACCTATAAAGAACTTGCCTTGTATTGTATGAATTTCATTTCCTTCGAGTACTTACAAAAATAATTCTTTTTCGTTTTAAATATTTCAAAGCATTCTTGATAACCCTAAACCTCACTAATGGACATTGGACATACATATTCGGGTTAGTCCCTTGACCCTTAGGTCATAGCAAACATATCAACTCGAAAAGGGATCGTCACCGTATCAACGCGAGCCGCGCCGCGGTTCGTGAGTTGTCCCGAGGCGAGGCGATTATGATACGATACCTATTAGTGTGCGTTGCAGTAGAAAGTTTCATACAAAGAACACTGGAGTTCTGAGTTGATATATGTGCTATGACCCTAAATCACTTTTTCTCTCCGTCCGGTGTTACACTTAGATCTTCTAAACTGTTCAATACATTATGATGCATTTTACAACTTCATTTAGATACGACCAATGACAACCCCGTAGCCGAAAGAGGAGTCCGGCGTTCAATAGACTTTAGTGACAGATTAATGTTTGTTCTCGCGCAACACATTGAATTCTAATGGAAAGGTGTAAATGTGTAATCGTTTACAAGACATTTATACATAATGTAGAAAAATCTCCATTTCACACCCAGAAAAGCAAGCGTAGAATGCCTTAGTAGGTATTTGTGACAATTTGCAAACAAATGGATTACCCATTGACAGGTAGGTAACAAATAGATTAAGTATCTAGATGGATAGGGTACTCCGGTAAACAATAAATTATTCTGTCAATATATTAGGTATCTATATTATAAGCGTAGGTACAGTTAGCGGATGAAGTTTTAATATGCATAATTATGTGATTTGCGCTGCTGTTACATATAAGAGGTTAATGATAAGTTACAAAGCATTTAAGATATCGTGATGAGCCCTATACTTTGTTCAAAGTTAGAAAATAAATTTTACATTAATATTTTTTATACCTGTGCACACATATCAAATGACTATATAATTTCGGTTATTTTAATGCATAAAAATACATGCAAACGCGAGAGCAGCAGCAATTAAACACCCAAGGAGCAATAGAATCGCTTCTCGAAGAAATACATATTGGACCGTCGTGGGAAAAATGATGAGAGAATTTCATTTCTATTTATACATAGACATCAATTTTATCCAAAGTCAAGAAATAAACATTTGGCATTCGTTAACCATAACTAACCTCGTGAGCAGAGTGCTATTAGCTCTGATCTCGATTGTCGAAAATTCTTCGAAGTTCACTGTTCATATCATACTCAAATGGTCACTTACAACTGGCACAAAGCAAATTTATGAACTTATACTTATGAATATATTACATACATCCAACAAAAAGCTCCTATTCTGTGGAAATTTAGGAAACTTGTCCGGGAATATTACCTTACACAACTCGTAGTGCGATTCGCCTATGTATATGATATATGTGTATATTCATATCTTTATATATATTGGTATTTATATATGAATACATATGTAGTTATTATATATTATATTATATATAGTAATATATATTATTAGTTTATTATTATTATTCGTCACGTATCACCTACCGCAACTTTTAACCTTCGCCAAAGGTTGATTGGTGAAGAATGCCATCAGGCATTAAGTCCGCCTATTGTAACTTAATTTTAAGGTTTACAATGAAGAGTAAATAAATACATATTTATACATTTCTAATTTTCATCTCCATAAAAAATACATTGTGTTACTAGTGTGTACAGAAAATCGCAAGCCTCACATATTACAATGTGCTGAAACAGCGAAAATATCTAATCGGATTTCGCGATTAACCTTCGAACGAGCAGCACGATGTACACCCACGTATATAATATTACACGCATGATATTACAGCCAGTAATAAACGCGATTTATAACTCACGGCCTAGCAGTTAGAATATTCCGTACAGGACGATCACCTACACACGTAACAAATTTGGCGTAGATGGCATGTGATCCGTGTATGAAATACACGTGACGACTTTTTATTTGCCAAACCGACAAACGAACAGACGAACAGATCTGCCAATCGACGGCGGTAAGTGATCACCACGCCCAAGCACGTTTCTAACACCAGAGATAACTTCGCATCGCCAGTCAAGTTGGAAGTGGAAGTTCTGCTTATTACCAGATGTTGTTATTTTATTTACTGATATTTCGTTTTGTTTTACTTTCTCATATTATGTTAGTGCTCGACTAAAATCCCACCAGATAAACAGTTATCTGGACCTGGATGGTAAATTGCTTAATAAAAACCTGTTCACTGTAAGACAATATCACATGGACTTAATATAATAACAACAATCATAATCATAATAAATCCAATTTTGCGAGCATACAATCGGTCATGTACAGTCTTGAGCAGACTGACCAACTGTTTTAGGCAGATCACAAGATAGTAAATGGCACAGCCATACTCGTTTGTAACATCAGGGCACTCCTAGTCACGTTGCCAGCCCAAAAGGAGCTGTAGGACACATTTTTGAACTACAAAGTATTAACTATAGTTATATACATATACAGCCCTGTTGATAGCTGTAATGCAAAACTAAATGTATTGAAAAAAAAATGATACATTTGCATTATCTACCATTGTTAAAATAAGTTTAATACTCACAGTTCTGTTAATAACCACACCAAAGTAGTCGATCAGGTTTTCTCCATAAAAGAAGTAGTTGGAAGTCAATAGAAAGTACCAAGAGAGGGATCGGAACCATGGCAGCCCATGCACTCGGTACACTGCATAGCCAATGTTGATGATCTCTTCAAAACACTTCACTTGAACGCAGAGGACCTAGATAATAGAAATAAAATCATTTGTAGTCTAATCATTAGAAAAAAATTAAGACATTAATTTGGAACTTATTGTGTGAGTGCATGCATGTGTGTGCATGTGAACATCAGTGTGTATAAATTATGCTCCTGAAAATGAAAGTGACCCACATGAGTGATTTACATTTTTTTTTATTTATGTTCCACTTTGCAATAAACTGTATACAATGTTCTTAACAAGCATGAAATTATACATACTTATTACATAAATTACTTATTTTGCATTCCAAATAAATTGTGGCCTTATATAAATTAAATTACATGCAGATGTATTTTGAAATATATAATTGTAATATACATCATTTTTACAAGGTACATTTTTATTAATAAAAATAAAATAACTAGTATGAGACAGTATTGCAACTTGTATAATAAGGTAATTCATTCTTACTAATGTCTATCAAATAATTTATTCGTGAAACTAAATTAGTACCGGTTTTAGAAAGGTGATCTTTTACATTGGAGATAGTCCGTTAATTGCTAATGTCCTAATTCAATAACATAAACTGCAAGTTCAAAACATGTAGCATAAAATAAATATATAATATTCAACGTTGTGACATCCTAGTATCTATACACAAAAAATTATAAAAAAGTACTTAGGGCTTTTCATAGCAGTCTTGTCTAACTCAGATCTTCTTCACAGTTTATCTAAGCATCATGCAACAAATGCTAAACTTATTTAGAAAGTCATTATAAAAATATAAAAATGTTATACAACATAATGATGAAAATGAACATAAACCAAAGTAACTTACAGTTATCATGAGAGCCAGCGGGCCACCATAAATCAGAAGACAAAAGGCACCAATCATAAGCCAGGTGAAAATGCCTCGGATCACCCAGTTCCTCCATCTTAATTTAAAAATGTTACAATTTTAAACACAAAATTAGACATTTATAATGGAGATTAATACATAACTAGATAAATCTTAGAGCTGACGAAAACTTCTATAATCAATAATCATTTGTTATTTTTGTACCAACCTCAGGACATATTATATTTGATATAGTTGATAGTATCAGGCGTTACTTTGCAGAAATTCATTGTTATTAAATTAGTATTAATTTACTTTGCAACAATCCACAAACACAATGTATGATGATATATATTTCTATTCATGCATGAAACCTCCCTCCCTCTCAAAAAGGAAAACATGCAATTATGATGATTATATATTATATTTGATTGAAATTAAAACTCAAAATTGCTGAGAGCTAAAATTGAGACCTAACATGATTTGCCACAAAATACTGATGTGGTGTAAATTACTAGTAAATGAATATTAAAAAAAAAAAACAAATTTATTTTTTGGCATTCCTATTTTTCATTTCTTACCCTAAATAAAAGTTAAAATTACTCGAATAGTGGCAAAAACTTAACAACAAACAATCTTAACAAAGTCTATATATTTCCCATAAAAGTTCTAATTAATAAAACCTATAAAGAAAATGTGTTTAAATTTTAAATATAAGCACAGATACCTTGAAGACAGTCCAGAAAGCGCGGAGTCCAGAAGTTCTGGAGTTTTATCAGTTCCTTGAGGTAAAGTTTTCGCTAATTCATCTACATACTTTTCTTCTAACACCTTTTCTTCTTCCGAATCCACCTAACAATCAAACATAATAATTATTTATGCAACTTCTAGTCAATAAAACTAGTTTTGCGTAAGAATTTATAACAAATTATATCTACATGATCAGATTCGCCTGCGGTTTCCACTTTTTCATTCCCGTCGCCTTCGCCCCGCCGATGCCTCAATTCACTCATTGTGATTTACACAAACACCACAGTTAAACTTTTATTTCAAACAGTTAGTTTGTAGCGTAATAAATCTGATATTTTTAAAAATAATACCATTTATAAGCAAAATTTATGTCCGATACTGACTGAAACGATGTTTTCCTTTTCAGTATAGCAGAAGAGCTGTCAAACGAAAAATCAATAATTTGTGTTTTTTTTTGTTGTTAGTATACCACTTTACAATGCGACACCAAGCCTAGCTTTATAAAAAGTTAGAAAAAAATCTTCTTGTTATTAATAATTTATTTGTTCAAAAGCTATTAAATTTATTATTGATAATCTCTTGTAATGTTATTTTGGAAATACTTATTTAATATACTTTCTGTTATTACTACTGTCTGTTATAACTGATAGCTTCTATATACCGGTAATTTAAGGAACGATTCTGCGCGACTCATTCCAATGGTATTAGGCGTTAAGCAATTTTATTTTTGTTTCATAGAAATAGTTTTTTGTTATTTATTTTTATTTAAGTCCTTATTAAGTTGCGCTACATTATAATATCTATTTCTTTACAGTTTACTATACAGTTATGTAGTTATTTATAATTTAATATAGATCCTTATTTATAAACGAATCACATAACGTTCTAATTTTGGATTATATATGGTTTATAATGTTTCCATAAAATGAAGCTAATGTTGAAATCATATTTTACTTGAAAATTGTTTTAATTATGGTCCGACATCGCCGGGAATTATAAATTAATATTTTATTATTTTATATTTTCATAGCCACATTTTAGAACCTAATTACACATTCTACAATTTCAAATTATATACAGATTATCAAGTATTATATACATATACAATGGTAAATAATTGTAAACATCCAAGACGTCCGTCGGCATTTAGTAGTATGTTTTAAGGTGATAACAGATTACCTAGTAATTACTTTGAGACAAGTTTTAAGTTTTAGCTACTATTTTCAGATATATATTCCAAAACTTTACCTCGTTAAAGGTTCTATGGCCGTTATTATAGTTCTGTTCTGATTTTATAATTTGATTTATTTCAGATATAGTTTAGGGGATACTTATAGGCAACTAAAATAAATAGTATTATAATTTTAAACATTATCTAAAGAGTTTACTGCAAAGAAAGTATAATAATACCACTAGTTTGCTATTACTGTTATTGGCAAATTTGTTTCAGTACCGGTATAATAGTAAGTACCGGTAATTACAATGCTGTTTCGATGAAATATTGCCAAAAGAAGGCTCAGGTTTATATACAAATTATTCCTAAAAAGCTGTCAAAGCAAAATGTGATTAATTGGTAATAATTTTATACTTATAAATTTTATGGATGGACTAACATTTCTTATTTACGTAGGTTGTCAAGTTGATATTTATAAAAAAAAAAAACAAAAGTAAACAAAACGAACATGGCGAGTGATTTGGATGATTTTGAAAAGAATATTGGTAATGTAAGTATTTTTTTTGTATTTGATGCTTTCATATTTTGAATACAAATTAAAACGTAATACTTTCGCACTTTTATTTTTTGCAGTTGAAGGCTATAGTACGAGATTCGTTTACGAGAATTTACGCTACGTTAAAGGCGAGGGAGCTGAAAACTTTGAGACAACTCGACGCTATACGTAAACAATGCCAAGATGACAACGACTTAAAAAATAATTGTCTCCGAAATATTCATATATGTTTCGATAACGAGTCCACTTTATTAGAAAATGTAAATATATTTGGTGTTATAGACTTTAAGAGGCTTAGTTTTGATAGTAATACATTTACATTAGAAGACTATGTGAATCCGAATGACGATCACATGTATTGTTACAAGACGATCGAAGAATTGACTAGGAATGACAAGGAACATTTAGAAGCTATAGAAACGGCTGCATTGAAAGAAGTAACTAGGACGGAAGATTGTGTTTGTTGTGTTGAGATACGGACAGAAGATGTATCAAAGAAATTCCGTGATTTGGATACACAAGAATATCCTGCGCCTTCACCTGTCAAAAGTGAAAATGTTTGTAATGATAAAAAGGAAACCGAATGCATAGATGATCAATCAAACATCACAGAGGATGAAAAGAGTGAAAGTTCAGACTCAGATCCCAAAAAGATAAATCCAACCGATGATTGGTTGAATTCTATAAAAAATGAAACAGAAACTGAGCCATGTCAAGTAACTGATTTAATGGAGCACAGTACTATTACTTGCTCATAGTCAATTAGTTTTGTATGTGTTTGTACGGCACCTAATACATTTATAGGTACTTAAAATGGGTTTAATAAAATTTTATATTTTGTCACAAATTATTTGTTTGTATTATTTATCAAGAATCAATACTGTAATCACTGAGACTTGATGAACATGTTGCTCGAGGGCTTATTATTTTTGTTTTGTGTGATCTTGATGTAATGAAATGTAATTAATTTCTTAAATGTTATACATAATAATATATAGAATCATGCATGTGTGATCTGTGAACATTTAGGATTAATAATCATGAGTTATCATTGTTCGTAATGCATTCACTTATGACAGATTAAATTAAACTTAAGCTCGATGTTCAATATTATGTAAAGGCAGTTATTGTTACTAATGTTTTTAATTACAAAGTTTTCTTAAAGATATACATACACATGTACAAGTATGTATTGTTTGCAGTAACTTAAGACTGCCATAACTGGAAGTGTTTGGTTATACACTTCCACAAGTTGGAATAATCACATACCTTGAGTGAATTGTTTGATTCCTGAATGCAAACGGAACTTTTAAAATCAAGTTCTTTAGTGGAATGGTTCTTCAATGAATGCATAATATTTATGATATTAAAAACTACAGATATTGGGATAAATAATAGACAAAAAGTTTTAAAGCATCAACTTATATTGTTAATACATTTTTACAAATGGCGTTATGGAATACTTACACTAATATGCATTGACTTTCGATTATATTTCCTAATTAATAAATATTACCCTTTATTTCGCTAGCACTTTTAGCGCAGTGAACAATATAATGTATACCAATCTCCCAATACCAATTCCATTGCCTGATCTGCTCGTCTCACACAATATTATGGTTTTATTATGGCACTTATACATGATATACATTTTACAAAACGCGTCCTTATAAATTCCCATCGTTAGATGGAATCTGATTTCATGGGTAAAAGGTATTCTAGTTTGTACTCAACTTCACTGGAAAATGTGATGGCACAAACAGAAGTGCAGATGTGTGGAAAAGGTAGGTAAGTAATTTATATACTAATGCCGTGTGATAGTCGCGTTTAGTGCAAAAAGTTAGTGAAATGGAGGGATACAGTCGTCTATACGAACGATTTATCGTTTATACAATAATAAATCGTCATAGGCACCAAGTTTCATTTTGTATGGTCAAGTCTTAGGCCACGAATACATTTAGGGTTAATTTATTGTCTCAATACATTCCAAGCGAGTTACAAACTAAGAATTTACCGAATGTTACGTATTATTATATAAACTCTAAACGAATACTGCGATACATAGTTTGCCTACGTTGATACTTTCGATGATAAGTTAGAACAGACTAAAAAATCCATTAGAAGGATATTTATGTAAGGGATAAATTCAATAAGTTGGGAGTACAAAACTTCAAATGAGTACAAAGTCGAAACTAACTATGATAGGTCACTATATTGCGAATTTAAAATAGGTATGTTATGAAGAAGTTATAAAATTAGCTTACGATTATGTGTGTTAAGGCTACTATTGTACATTTTAACAAAATTAATAATTATTATTTATGTTCTATACAAGGCCGAAGTCGGTGCATACAGCGGCAACGTCGCGATTATTCTGCTTCTCAGAGTTAGCGGCCATGTTCAATTCGACCAAAGTGTCGACACTGTTTATACTGACACCCTTTAAAATCTTTTGTGCTGCTAAACTAGTGAAATTAAAGCTCAAATCGCTCAGGCTGGGAAAATTGTAAAAATCCTGATTGTCTTTCTTTGCTTCCTGACTGAGACTGTATCTTTTCTGTTTGTTTTCTAAACAGTTTATCTTCTCCGTTGAGGTATTAATGTCCTTTATCGGCTCCTGTTTCTTCAATGCTAGATTTGGTTCTGAGCCTAACACAGTCGGTTTCTGGTCAATGCCCTTCGTTAATAAATTCGCTATTGACTCAGAACTCATTCTGTTATGATTGTGAACATTCGGAAGGCCGTTTAACATCTGCAGCGCTGCAGCTTTCTTTAATAAATCCACACTTTTTAACTCGCTATTAGAGTTTATATTCGTTTGAATTCCGCTGTTAGCTGACGATAGCGAATTCTTTTGGTATCTAAGACTTCCTAATGATCCGATCATATTATCGTAGCTCTTGGTTGGAGTAGCCGGATTACTGTTCGTAGTAGTTTCCAAATTGTTTATATTGTTATGTATAGCAGGAGAAGACGGATTAGATGTTACTTCACTGGTGTTATTTAATTGATTTTTGTATATAAAACTGTTATTGTTAGTCGCCCCTCCTATTTGTAACGATAGTTTGCGATTATTATTCATGCCTGTATCGTGCATAGAATTCTTATTAAATTTATTTTCTTGAACTTTGATCGGCTCTGCCTCTTGATACATTTGTTTGTTTTTCTCAACACAAACGTCGAACGAAGTTTCTGTTGGGTTTTTTGTTGTTTGATTAGTGACGCCGTTCTGTGATACGGATACTACTTGTCTGTCATCGTTTATAATGTAAATGTTGCTTCCATTGCTAGTCTCGGTAACTTTTCCATTCTCGAAGGTAATAACAGAACGAACAGGAGAATTTTGTACGTACACTTTGGTGTTTGTTCCACCGTTCTGAGATATGGTATTGGTTGTTACTTTGAGTGTAATTGAATTGTTAGAATTGGAGCTAGCGAGCATTGCAGTGGCTGGATTTTCTACTTTGGCTCCGAGAGTTTTGTTATGCAAAGGGGTAGCGGTTTTTTTTGGAGTAGATTGACAGTTTTTTGGTGAGTTTATCGGAGAAATATTTTTACCATTTTTTACAGTTTCACCACCAATTATTGGTGGCTTTGATCTGTATTTGTGCAAACTTTTGGGCGAACTTTGTAAACTTTGAACTTTAACAAGTGATTGTGCTCTGTTAAGACCCGGTGCTCCGTTATTATGACTAGGAGAAGGCTTCAGTGTTCGGTCTGATATGTGTGATTCTAAGCTGGAGTGACCGCTGCTACCGCTTGTATGGTAGCTTCGCTTCATTGGCGAATTTTGGTTTTCTAATTGTCCATTTTTACATTCTTTTCTCGGTGTTCGATGTGTTGTGTTGCTCTCCAGGCTTGAAGGGCCGCTGGTAGACATGACGTGATCTGAGTAGTCTACCCTCCTTAAGCTTCCACTGGAACTATCTCTTAGTTTAGGGTCACTGTGCCTTTGTGGGGAACCGAAATGATCTAACACGGTTTTGTTCGTCGAACTCCTGCTCAAAGTAGACCTCGGAAGACTTCCAGAACTGGGACTCGAGTGCCTCACTGGGGAATGATCGTATTGTACGGAACCGGCCAGCCCTGACTCGGTAGATAAGTGTCTCTTGTGCCTTCGTGGGAGCGTCGACGAACGATTGCTAATCTCAGATCCATCGTAGTACGACGAAACGTATGAAGTCTGACTCTGCAGCGACTCCTGAAAATATATACCAGTTACTGGTTAAAATGTTTCGGAATAACTTAGCTAGTCTGCTATTTTAACAGTACATATAACTATTTAAATTTTTGAACAATTGGAATGTACACATTTAGACATTTCTCGTACCTACATGTAACTTGTCAAAATATCGGCGAACAGTACAATCGTGAGTATAATACGGGATTATAATTGAATTTTATAGAATTTATCCATAGCCAACTACATCATTGACTGTTTTTAATTTTCATTGACATCGACGACGCTCGAATCATCTTCGAAAATATTTCAATTATTTGTAAATTGATAGTCTTCAAACAACATTTTAAGTAAGTAGCTCACCTTGGAATTGGTCTGCGTGGCGACACAGTGTAGGTGTACCGCCTTGGAGTTGAACCACTCGGTGGGCGGGAACTGGGCCGAGAATGTGCTCATCGCGCGAGTCTGCTTGCTGCGGCCGCTTCGTCTGAATAAGCGGGAGAGCAAGGACACTTTTTCTGGAAGGAGATAAGCAGGTGTTTTGTTAATGGTTTTGCTACGTTGGCAATGTTTTCTAAAGTCATGCAATACTAATATATAGTATCATTGCGTCTTGGTTTTTGATTGTGAGAAACATTTTAGAATCCAATGAAACAACTATCGATGTTTGCAGCTAAATTGTACAATGATTATGTGTGTACATAGCAATAATACTTAACCGGTGTAAAGTAACTTGTGAGATGAATTAATAATTATTATGACAATTTTGTAATATTCATCCAACTGTTTTGCTAATAACACCACTGCACCTTGTAACAAAAATTTTATCTGGACCTTTAGTCACTAGATAGGTAATATCCATTCGCAAAGTGTTCTGTTTTTGTAAGTATTGGCAAACGGTATGACCGGTTAAATAGTTGTTTAACCCGATCTTAATTCATTAATTGTCGAAAGAATTAGTAATAGTTACCATTTTTAATCTGTACGGTTGTCGTTATGTTATGCAAAGCCTGTGTAAAATGCGGAAAACGTAACTAATGCGCCAACTTTAATGCAACAGAGCAGAGATTCATACCAAAGCAAGGCCACGAAGTCATTAATTCTACATTGCAACGCACTCACGACAACTAAGTTCAGTAAGCGGCAATGATAACCAGTGATGATAACTCACGTGTAAAAAGCCGCATCGAAATCCATCGACGCACTAGACAGTAAGAAAGGAAAAAGAAGTGTAAAGTTGAAAGGAGAAACTAAACACAGAGTTGATGGTATCGGATGCTTACTAGGCGACGCGGATTCGACGCTGGGCGGGTAGTCGGTGGATGAAGAGCTATCGGTGGTGTTCGCATGCTTGTGGTGCAGGCTTCGAGTGGAGGCACAGCGTTGGAGGTACTTGCTGGAAGAGCCGAAGATCCGGAGAGAGTGGCGCCGGTCAAGGGAGCGCGGTGCCGGGAATGACGCGCTACGACGTTTGTTTGGCCTTCCGTAGAGGACCTTGTCGTTTGGGTTGCCTGCAAATATATAATCTTCCATTTACTAATTTTATACATTACTTAATACTAAACAAAGATATGATAAATCTAAAAATTAGAAATAGCATTTGTACTATGCTATATATACGTTTGTGTTCCAAATGTAGCGCTCATAGCATTAGCCCGTAGCCGGGAGTTTGAACTGTGACCTCTAGAGGCAAAAACAATTATTTATATAATATAGTTGATTTCAGTTGTCATAAGCACGTATTCGTATAGTAGTCTCGACCACTTGTATTATCAAAAGATTTTGCCTCGCTTAAGAGCTTTTAATATTAAATTAGGTCTAGCGAAAAGATAGAACTAGTCTTGTAGCATTCAGAAGAGACTCCACCCGCTGTAGAATTTGTATTTTCTGTAATATATCTCAACCTGAATTTTCCTAATTTTAATCCGTAATCGACTCGCCAATGATTGGTTACACTTATAACCAAATTAACAAACAAATTTAAATACAGCAATGTGTTAGTTTTTGCAATTGTGAATGGCTAACGTAAGACCAGGTGGATTGTAATGTCTGCATATCACTTGTTACTTATCTTCAAAGAATGTTACAGAATGTATAATAACATATCACACCTGTTCCTAATCATGCATAACATTCGACAAAAAATCTGATAATCAAATTATTTGTAACATAACAGCATGTGCTATGTTCAAGGCTTTCACCATTATTTATGGAATGTATGTAAAACATACACTGTCAAAAACATAGCAGCGAACTGTAGCATAATATATTGCAACCCAATGAAGTTTTAAGCCCGATCTCTACTTTACAATTATTTTCAAAGCTTTTATTTCTTTCCAATTTATTTAATGATGCTACGTCCGTTTTCATGATATTGATCGTGTTTTTTCCAATAATTATAATATTAAAAAAGTAACTTAACAATCTTAACTTTTAAATCATATCTAGTCCTTGATTAATAATCGAGTAAAGTCTTTTCTTTTTTTCATGGATGTATTTTATATCGTTTTACATGAAAAAAGGTAATGTTAAGAAAACGATTTTCTACATCTGTAACGGAATTCTGGGAAGAGATGGCAATGTAAAATTTTACTTATTACCCGCAATTTTGTTATATCTTATATATTCGGTTAAGATAATGCAATGTCTAGACAATGCCATGTTTTAATCATATGCAGTGAACCACCGTATATTCTGACACTGTGAAATTACATAGGTATACAAAGTATGGAGGTCCGCCAAAAGTGCTGAACTGACACCAGGGATCGATATCCGATAATGCCGATATGAATAATATTCACCAGACATAGCGCCACGGTCTGATCCCTAGATTTTAAATAAATCCACCATGAAATTTATTACTCGTAACTCGAAATTTAATTTCATCTTGTACAGACATTTTTTACACAATAGTTATCGTATGGCATTTCTTTTTAGCTAACATCGGATATTTTATATTCCACGGGCTTATTGTTTTAGAATGTTTTCTTTATTTTTTGGCACTTTTAGGTTTATTTGATTTCAAAGTTTACTTTTAGAGAAAATTTCAGTATATCAAAGTCATTTATAAAACACGTTACATAGTATATTCCTGCTGTTATTGCGAATTAATGCCTGTTAAGCCTAAGAGTGTTTCGGATAGCCTAAGAGTTTACATACTAATCAGTCTGTCAGTCTTTCTAAGTGCAATACCAGAGTAACTACTACCCAAACACCAAGATTCAAATGTTAAGAGACCCAAAACCTGCAATGGGTCGCCAATAAGAATAAAGTATAACATTTTTCGTAGTTATATTAAAAACAAATTGTACTTAATGTAATGTGAGAGGCTAAATTGGATATGCAGTATATAAAAAGATTATCAACATTCACTATTCAGCAAATATTCAGGTGATAAAATAACCAAATACGTTTAATTTTAAGGATTAACGTTTAGATTTTTTCTCTCGGTATCGATTTTTTATCTTAATATATTTTTTCTTTACTTGTAATATAATGTATAAGTTATATACCTATCATAAACTTTCCGCGACAGATTCTACAGGACGGTAAAGACGTCCAGAAAGAATCAGGTGAAATAGTTTAAAAATACTGCAACAACAACACACAGACTAAAATTGTTTAATATATAATTTATTTATTTTGTGACATAATTGCATCCTGTTACAAACATATTGAATTTGTACATTTATTATATTATTGAAACGTACTTACATGAAATAAATAGACGGACAAGCATTTTCAGCCAATCAACACAGCTATGAACATGTCTGCCACATTGTAATGTATGTGGGTCTATGTATATTTTTACAATAAAGTTACAAAGTCATGTGATTTACCTATTAAAATTTTCTAACGACAAGTAATAGCACTTTTTGTGGGCAAAAGAATTATTATTGATTAAAGACAAATTTATCAATGATATGAATACCTCGGATATACCTAATACCGGGGTAATGGGTTCAGCTTAGAAACATACTCTGTAGTTGTTATGCTATTGGTTTGAAAGGTGTGATGAGTTTGTTTCACCATTTCTCTACCGTGATAACTACAAATTTTTAACAAGGTTTTGAGTTTGAAATTAAAAGAAAAAGCCACAAAATCCACTTATGAACTCTTTACTACGCTTCAGTACCTATTTAGACATCAAGTTCTTCACTTTATTACGAAGTCTTGCAACTAATCATACTATTTATTAGCCAATAGACCTTCGTATTTATTGAGTTTCGTCAAAGCGCGAGACGCGCGAAGACGCAATACGGTACAAGACTTTATTAGCAGCTCTCGCGAAATATTTACGCCGTCAGAACATTAACAGCGCAAATTTACGCGACAACATTAAACCACGTCTACATTTCGATCTCTATCTGTATGTTGGATGTTTGTGTAATGCTTGTAACGGCGTAACCCAGGTATCTGAGTAATTAAGTCCAATATGTCAACCTTCTCAACTGGGGAATAGGAATTGCTCTATATGGGTAAGTTAACGTTGTAGGTTCTGTTGTTTTTCATTACACTCTTGGTCAGAATTGACATCACACCACTTGTTTCTGTTATCAGACTTTTATGCTTAATATATAAATATATAATATATGGCCCTAAAGCGGTCATAGATCGTTGGCGTAATACTACAATCGTAATCGGCCGAGTTAAGCAAAACAAGCGTGGTCGCTACTTGAATGGGTGACCCTTAGTGACAAAATGAGAGCTTTGAAAAGCGTCTTAAACCTTTGTTCGCAATTGCTGACGTTAGATAGCAGATGTTAAGATACATATGTCGAGGACTTCGTTAAGTTCTGACACACGGTTCAACCATTTACCGTTTAAATCCGCATTATAGAAGCGTGGTGAAAAATGCTCTCTCTGAATCATCTTAATTACCATAGACCCAGGCCGTGCAGTGTTCCGTTGATGGATTGAAGGTATTTGGTATCTTTCGATTTACTCAAACCACTTTCGTCCTAGCCCTAAATTTCTATACAAGTACTTAAAACTTTTTCTTATCATTTCAAAGAGAGAGAAATCACCTAATAAACTTGTAAACATAAACATAAAATATGAGCGAATCAGGGGAAATTAATCAATTACATCCGTTTCCAGGCATTTATTTAGAACTTATACAATTAGCTCAGTCGATGTTACCAAAAGGACGGCTGACGACGACTCCAATAAATCGAATCGACGCCAAGTTCATCGGTGATTTACACTTGCATCTGCGCGTGCTCTCTCTTTGTGCGTCACATCTTCGGCGGCTTGCACTAAGTAATGAGCGTTTATCAGTTCGTTCACTACCTTTCACGACATATCGTTTACTACCTGCCGTTTATTGACGCACATGCAACACGTTTATTTTACGAATGGAGATTTATTCATTAACGAAAGCTTTTTCGGAATTAAGCTGTATTCGATTTCGTCTTTATGATTTTTTTTTAAATTTTATTTGTAAATCAATAATAAATGAGTAATGAAAATGACTGGAGACAACCATTTACCGTTTCCAAAGCTAAATTTATGTAATTTGTCAACGACGAGTGGTATTGACAAAGTGGGGAAAACCTGTGTGGTTTATTTTCCTCGGTCCCATTTGAAAATCATTGCCAAGTTGCAATTGGTGATAATGTTTCATATTGATGCGAATAAACTAACTCTGAAAAGAACTAGCGATGGATAAGCATATCTTATTTATAACAATAAAGTATTTATTTATAACAATATTATCATATATACTCAAATCACTCGTCAATTAATGTTTATTTATAGACAATAATATTCGTGACGTTCCCGTTCAAAGTGAGTCAGATACGCCGCGTTCTAGTCACCGGAGTGGTATCCCTGCCCATTAGAACAAGTACATTGAGTTCTGGACGCATTACTCCAGATTACAGAAATAAACTGGAATGTCAGCGGAACGGAGCGCATCGCTTTAGTTACGCATTGACAAAATATAGGTACACTGCGTAGTGCTAGAATTGTCTGCACTTCAGAACCCCAGAACTGCCAGAACCAGAAGAAGGTACAGACCAATTCGGTTAAGAAAAAGGCGATGAATTTTGTTGACTGGATCCCCGACAAAATTGTTCCGGTACTGTTTCAAGCAAAGCGTGCAAAATATCATTTGATTAATTTTACACGGAGGGTAGTGGAGTAAACAGATAAATTTTATCATAATGCACGATCGTCTTTGATTAAACTGCGTGATAAAGAAGTCCAGCGTCTTCCTAATGTTAATATCAAGCGTGATCGCCTTGTTCGTTGTTCAGCACCTTTGCTTGGAGCAAACGATGGATGAAGTCTTACATTTCAATACGGTCTCGATATTAAGTGTTTAATATAATATAGTTCAAGGACCATATCCAACCTGTAGTTGTCTATTTTGAACAAGAGAACAATGCAACGTACGCAATAACAATTTACTTTTCTTTAGATTAAAAATACTTGAGAGTGCCGTGTATTTTTTTATTGATTGATTACAATACTTATATATAATATTTAAAAAAAAACTTATTCGAGTTTATATAACTTGATTTTTTACGTCATATAATTTTTTATGTGGCGCTTTTCAAGAATACTTTTATACGTAGTAGAAACGGCGCTGTTTTTACACAAGCGTAATAGCACCGAGAGCATACTTTAAAGCCGGGTCCTTACCTGAAGGAAAGTAATAGACAAATGAGCTCTCTCAGACCTCCAGACGAAGTGGTCTCTGGATAAGGAGTTTGTAGGGAAGCGGTGTCGTTGAGCTTTAAATTGTATAGAATATTTTTAACAACAGGAAAACCGGATTGGCGTACTGTCGTGTGTACAACAATCTATGAGAGTTGCCGAATATAGCGTCAAAACTTTTGAACGTCATGTTTTATGTTTTACATAATGAAGTCGTTGTTTTGGGAAGTCATAATTTTAGTGGTAGACTGTATAACCATTCTGTGCTAGTGCGGATTGGCAAATTTCACACACATTCGAAAAAATTATGGAGAACTATTAGATATGTAGGTTTAATCGTGGTGTTTTCGTCCACTGCAGGAAGTGATAATTACTTTCTTACACGCACATAACTTTGAAAACTCAGAGGAGCATGCAGGATTCAAACCTAAGCCCTCCGGGCAGACGATAGACATTCAAACCACTAGGAAATCATTGTTTGTGTAAAAGAATAAACTGAATAAAATGTCAAAACGAATATTCAGATTCATATCTTGCCTCTTGGAAAACATTCACAACTTACAAATCAGTTCACCTATATTCACTACCTATTAGACTCATATAGCTATACAACTATTCGTACAGCTATAATAAAAAATTTACATCTCCAACTTAAAACATAATATATTAGATACAGGTGCAAATGAAAACTGATGTTACTTTGCATTTACCGATTGTATAATATATAATAGCTAATATATAATAGCTAAACACAATCTCATACACGGCTCTCAGACAGCGGCAGGTCTTAAAGCTAAGTGGCCCCGGGCGAACCTCGGCTATGGTAGCTATTCGCATTCTTATTATTGTCGAGGAGGTACGTGTCAATAATATCAATCGAACGACAAGCTTTAGCTTTTTCTTATCGACTAAGTGCGTGTCAGATCTGTATTGCAGTGTCCGTTAAACTTTAAGATCATACATACCTTTTACCCGTTCGGCATATTACCACTTGTCCATATTAAAAAATACTTATAGTATGAAATTAGCAAAGGGTACATGTAGTCTGCGATGTATTTTATCACTACTATCCACATTTGCAAGTAACCAATCTCAATACGGGACCACTTACCTAATATACATAGGCTTCACTTCAATTCAATTTTTAATATTGATATAAAATCTTCGTGAAATACCTTTATTTACCTACAAAAAACCCCCTCCGTTCAAAATATACAACCAACGCGTACGGGAAGGCCCACAAAATCTTGCACGAACGATCGTATTAATATCGTAGCAATGGTGCTTCTTTTAAATAGCGATTTTACTGATTACAAATTGGGGCTGAAATCCACAACACTCCGGTAGTAAACTATACCAACCCTAACGAATGAATAAGAATAACTAATATGTGTCAAATGGATGGCATGCTCGGCTGTTGCCTATATTAAAAAGTGATATAATGATTAATATGTAAAAGCACAAGAATTTTTTTTTTCCGTTATATACACTTTGTCATATAATTTATTCAATGCTGAAAATAAAATCTTACTCTATCAATCTCCACTACTCCTCCCATATTATCCGGCTCTCCTCCTACGTCGATGTTGGACCTTGTGAAAATAATGTTATGTGCGATAAAGATCTAAGTTCCAATAATTTCCATCGTACTCTCTTCGATCTGGTTCACTTTACTATATTCTAACAATATAGCTTGTACATCAAATAAATTGTTATATATTGAAACTCATATACATATAGATACTTATAGTAATGTAACGCAACGGCTACATATATTTTGCCTCACGCTTTAAGAAGTCTCACGTCAATTAAAAGTTACTAAATATTTACTAATAATATACTACTATAATTACTAATAACATATATAATAAGTAGTATTCAAAGTAATCATTGTGTCTCTAATAGATCTGAAGTCGACTAATCGCAAATGTAGCCAATCACGAATCTAGGTAATACAGAATAAAGGCAACAATGGTGGTAATTTAATCAAATTGACAGAAAAACGAAAAATTAAAAAAATATTTTCATTCATTTTAATTTATCGAACATCCTACATTTTTCGTAATTTTCATCTTTTTAATTTATCGAACATCCTAAATCCGATTTAGCAATCATTCGATCGGCTTATATAAAATATGCAATCAAACAGGAAGTTCTTTAATTATTAAGCAAAGAATGAATAGGATTTGAAACTTGAGATGGTAAGTGTTTGTTAAAATCACACGTAGGATAGGTGGTGATTGCCATTTGCCATTTAGGTTTTACTTATAAGAATGCCACTGGAAACGAAAATTCAACTTATTTTAATCAGCGTTAAGTTTACTATGTTGCACGCAAACATTGTAAGGTCTACATAGATTCCAGGAATCAGATCTACGACTGTGTTTTCCCGACAAACTAATTAGCAAACATGTACATTCTTATCTTTAGTTGTATTGTAACTGCAAAGGATAATGCTTAGTTTATCTACTTATATATTTATGCAATTAAATATTGTAGGTACCTTTAGTTTATTCTTACTTTATTATAACTAATAACTTCAGTAAGTTTTTTTTCCTCTTCCTTCCTTTTTCAATATTTGTTTGACATCTTCTTAAGCTCTTGATCCTGATATCAAATCAAATACGTAAGCAGAATTGTCACTTTCATCTACTATTGCATGGTTTAGTTCTTATCTGCGGGGTCATTCGCAGTCTGTCTGCTTTAATGACGAACAATCCGATTGGAGTAATGACATCAAGTGTATGCCTCAGAGTGGCGTCTTATCCCCTTTATAGTTTTCAGTTTTCATCAAATTCAATACTAATGTTATCCCATCTAACTTTAATTTGTATGCAGACGATTTGCAACTATATGGCCATTTCTCAGTAAAGAAGATGAAAGAGGCAATTGTCGCAACCAATTACAATTTTATCCGTGTCAGCGAGTGGTCCAGAGCTTTTAGACTCCTAGTAAATCTTCTTATTAAAAGTCTCTAATAGTTGGTTGCATATAGACAATTACATATACCACTTATTCCTATAACTTACACGGAATCACCGAATAACTTAGAATTGATATTTGATAGTTATTTATCCTAGAAAGCCTATATCCATGAAGTCAACTGGAAAGTTCATTTCCAAATGTCTTGCCCTTCAAAACTAAAATTTCATTAGTAGTCCACACCAACCTGTAATAGATTGTGCTGATGCCTGTCTTTTGAATGTTACCGAGGAGCTCCTAAATAAACTTGAGCTCTTGCTAAATTTGTCTATTCGCTTTATTTTCGGACTTAAAACTTCGATCGAATATCTGAATTATGCAAGGATCTCATATGGCCCTCTATTCAACTTTGCAGGAACACTTGACTATTGTGTCCCCTCTTTAAGATCTTGCATAGCTCTTCTTCTCTCATTTACCTTCACAATCGATTTACTCTTTCTTTATCGATTTAGTAGTACCCATAAACAAAATTTGCATATATAATTGGTTTTCTGTAATTTTATTCTGTGGACATATTAAATAAAAAAAGGTTATTTTTTTTATTTAAAAAATAACAAATTTCACGTTAAGCCTTCGTGTGGTAACAAAAATAATATAACCTTGTTTACTGAAAACCTTATATAATTTCATTAAGCGTGTAATATTAATAAATGATTTAAATAAATTGTGTTTGCTTCTTAAGCAACCGAAAAGAAAAATTTTAACGAGTGTCGAATGCACATAAAATCTTACGAGTTTACAAGTAAAGAATGTAGTTTAATTTTCAAATTCAATTTAAAGACATTTAATAAATTCGGTCCAGACAAACAATTTTTGAAAAATAATGTAACAAAAGAAACTGTGTTCAATATATCTCTGATTCTTGGCAAGAATTCGTAAATGTATGTACACTGGTGGACAATGAACTGGCAGTGAAGAAAGCACAAAATACTGACCTAGTTGCATAGAAACCTAGGATAGGTTATAGCCAAGCTGTTCAATTTCTAGCGTAAAAATGTTTTAAGAAAATCTTTGTACGTGTTTGAGACTTTTTGTGTCAATAAGAACAAGAGTAGACAGGACCTTATGGTAATAGGACACCGCGACCTATTGGTATCTGTAGACGTAAAAAAGAGATTTCCCTAAATTATGAAGAAAATGTTTCATAATTGCACAGCTTTGATTAACTAAGTGCAGATACATAGAGACAAAGCGCTTGTTCTATTCGTATAGAGATCTTCTAGATCATTTCAATTTTTGTATATATTAAGCAGGTAAAAATAATAAGCACTCATAGCCCATTGGTTGCTGAATGTGACCATCGTAAATGATTGAACGAATTTATTAATTTCGGATTAAGGATAGGATTTCGGATTAAGGAGGATAAGGATAAAGTAGGATAGGTGACTGATAATGGCAATATTTCTTGAGCGCTTCCTTACTTCGGGTGGTGTATTAAGCCATCGATCGTCGGGTTCGGGCAGCATAAGAGATTCTGGCACCTGGGTTGGCTGATAACCTAAATCCGCATTGAAGTCTTGGCCTTTTCAATTATTATAGGTGATAGATACCTTGCACTGATCCCTAATGGGCCGTCAAACAGATAAATTAATAGAAGCTATTAACCTACAAATTTGCTCGAATACGACTATAATGAGAATCGCTAAATTTAGATCAGATCACCCTTTTTTGCCTCGATTCGAGTGCAGACAAAGGTTCGTACCAATGGTTGTACATTCGAGACGTTAAGAGGTCACCGCACCTCATACTAATGGTTAACTAACCTCAAACAGGACTTTCGTATTATCTGAGATTTCTCATCTCCTTTCACCTAGTAAACGTTACGAGTCACCTATGTCTGCATTTAACTATTTAAGTTCCTTTGAGTTAAGTTTCAACAGACAATTTGTAATTTTACATACAACACAGGTTCTCAAATTAATTTATCCATCGCTACCTTTGAGAAACAAAAAAATACTGGAGAATAAATTTTAGACTTAAATATATAAAAGAAAAAAGTATAAAATCATATAAATAGATACTGTTATACCTAACATGCGTTCAATCACATGAGGTATAGAAGTACTTCTGTAACTCTGTGATTGAACGGATATTACAATTTGTAGTAATTATTGATAAAACTGAAACGGGGGCAAATACAGTATTTTTAAAAGCTTTGCTGTAGGCATATAGAGTCAAAAGCACAATTTTTACTGGATTTTTGACTGTCTGTTTCAAACGGTATGACGTGAAAAAAATGTTAATTATTTAATTAAACCAATTTTATTTCAAATTTAAACATACTTATAATTAATAATATTGCCCGACATCCGGTTTTGTTGCAGCAAGATAAGAAATAAAATTTTACATGGATCGTAAATTGATCTGGTCATACGGACAGGATGAGGAGGTTGGCTTTTCTAGTTCTATCGCCGCTTGATAGCCTCCATCATTGAAAACGGTTGGTCACCAACTTCGAGAAAGATTGTTCTATATGGAAAAACACGGTCATCGACCCTAAAGGAACATTTAAACAATAAAATCCACTTATGTCCGAATACAAATTCAAAATAAACATAGGTAGAGCATAAAATTACTGCTGCCACTCGTTGCATATCCCATTCGAGACTAAAATAAACAGGCAATATACACACTGTAAAGGAATGTGAGGCCTAAGGCTTTACCATAAGTTCTCATTAGCTTATCGCTTTTCGTAATAAGATACTTATTGCTCTAAGTGTGGGTATTCATATCCACGATTTAAATTTTAGTAGCCTGATAAACACTTTCTTTAACTTTAATTAAGTCAATAAATTGTTCTGTTTTTGTTAACAAGTATTCAATACTGCGAAGTGGTTTACTTGTTAAATTAAATGTTTCGCAATAAACTATACTTAACGCTCAGTAATAAAATGGAATTATTTTAGTTGTAATTTTCGTATAAATACCGACTTGTACAACGCCCTAGGATTGTTTTGAAATCTGTGCTTAGGCGTATTTACGACTTGGACAAATGAATAGTAAATCTTTAACCAGTGTCATGTTACGAGAAGGTATTTAAATTTTACTAGTCACTTAGCGAAATCTGTTAGCGCAGTAATAGTTCTAACATGTAAGGACTTACTTAGCACCAAAATTAAATTAACTTCATGACCTCAAACATTTAGCACAAGTTTTGAAAAAATTATTTATAATAATAATTCAGTCTATCGGCGGAAAATATAGGACTTGTAAATTTGGTTGTTTGCTCACACTGTGGTGTTGCCTTGTTCTCTTGGAAGCTTTAATTGAATAATAATAAGCCTCATTTAATAATAATAATAACAAGACTTAATTGCACTGTAATTTGGAATAGATTTGAAAAAGTGCATAACAAAAATATTTTAAACGTCATTACGGTTATTTTTAATAATACTTGGAAAAACAGAACGCAATTTTAACGCGCTGTTTTACTGTATCAGACGCATAGTAAGGGTGGCGAGTTCGATGTAAATTGGACGTATTGAGACTATTTCGGGAGCTCTTTAGTGGTAATGTTTATTGTTTATGGATAACTCCTTAGTTCATGTTGCATATTACCGCTACCGTACACAACAGTAGTCAAGTATCCACTGATCAGTGTCACTATTGACTAACGAAATGTATTGCAGTTTGCTCTTCTAGATTACATAATTAGCAGCGGTTTTCAATAACCGATCTACTGCTCATTAACGCTTGCGATTTTATGTGTATCCATAACATTACTGATTTAATGTAAGTATGCTTTATCCTCGATATAGATGTCAAAACATAGTTTTTTGGAATCTTTATCAGTCTGTCTCTTTGTATGTTTGACCACGTGTTACTAAAACAACTAAACATATTTGGATGTTATTTGGCATATCAGTAACGTATTATGGGTTATAATCTAGGATACCTTTAATCCTGTGAAATGGATCTGTTTCCGCAGAATAGGTAGTAAAGGTAATATGGATATTCTATAAAGAGGGTGATAAATAAAATTTTAAGTGCCTGGCTGTAGTTTTATAGTAAATAATGTATATTATACAATCAAAATACCATTCCTAAAACAATTAGGTGGCTTTTTCTAAATATTGGGTATAGTTTTTCTGAAGTGAATTAAGGATGGATTACTAGTTAACTATGGTACATACGCCTCGTATACAGTACATGCATGCGTATCACAATAAACTGCAAATATTTTCTTTATAATGTCAAAATATCGTAATAAATTGATCATCAGAGCATTATTTTAATGAATAACAGTGCGAAAACATACTAATAATTTGTCTAAAGTATCGCTGTTCCAAATAAGATTCGTGAAAAATGTAACCTGATATGATTCATTAATTCATCTCATATGCTACGCGTCCACTCTATGCATTCCATTCACATATTCCGCGGCTTCTACAAATAAAATGCACTCAAACGCCACCGACCGACGCCGATGCACGTCTGACCCAAATAGTTTCTTCACTTCCGTTTAGTTAAAAATACCCACAATTTATTAACACAATTTTATTGTCAAATCTATTATTATTATTATAAGAATTTTTATTTTTATTAAGATGTCAAAGTAACAAATGAAGAAAGCCGTCCAACGTAAGTCGACACGGTGTCACATCTAAAAGCACGAATTCTAAATTTGACTGCGTTGTGGTGCTAGGTTATTATTGAGTATTGGAAATATTATATGCTTTTTAAAAATCGTCTCCTTGTTAAGTCTATTAATAGTCCGTCAATTTCCCAAGCCCTTGATCCCCCAAGTATATGGCAGGGGCAACTTACTAATTTTTGAGACTTATAGATCCTGTGCCTATATTCTGCAATGAGCACTGTGAACGAGGACGTAGTTATTATTGGACGAAATGGGAAGTATCTTCAAATCTGAGCAAATTTATAAGCATTTCTTTAAGAGGAAACAAAATCATCTGAGGGATAATGTCGTCAGAATCTGTTTTAAAATAAAATGAACACTCAAAATTCAAAGCCAATACCAAGACAATATTTTGTTTTATTCGTTTTGAAAAAAAAAACATGTCTTTTGCTGAAGTTATAATGATAATTTCGTATATTCGTTTTAATTTGCAATTATTTAGGTTTTCTTCATTTTCTTATGTCACAATTATAAGTTTAGAATTGCAATGTTTTATTATATTTCCACTTTTAATTTTGGGAATAATATTTTTAAAATCGATTCAATATTTTATATGACAAATTACCTACACAACAATTTTTTCGTTTCACCGATATTTTACTATTAAATAATTTTTATTAATTGATGACAGTCAGACGTGGTCATAATTGAATGATTCCAGTTCTACAAGTGATTGCACTATGCAAGCCGGCTGACCTAAATACTCTCTGCGGAACATCCGTTTCGTTAAAAATAACTTTATATTCGTTAAGGAGATGTTTCTTACGAGGGCTTGTCGTATAGCCACTAATGTCGTTTGCATGAATGGCATTATTATAAAGCAGAATATTAAAATACTTTTTTAAGTTATTACAATCCAACTGTGTTGTCATAATTTGGAGCTTGGAAGATAAACCTCTTCTTTCTCTTTTTTTTAAATCTCAAAAATACAAAATTCCGCGGCAGCATCGAAAAGAATGGTTGCGGTGTTTTAGTAGTATTTTATTCAAAGCTGGTGAATATTCTGCAACTTGTATATAAAATACGGTATTTACGAATAACTAATAAATAAATTGACACAAATTTAAACAGTGAATGTCGTAAATTCTGTTATTATTCTGTAAAGTAGTATTAAGAATGTAACGGTGACATGTGCCAAATATCAAATTTCGAATCTTGAAATTTGCATAATACCACCGTACTGCGCTAACAAGTAACATCTCAGTTAATGTGTCGAAACCCAATTTATATAAATGATGTTAGCTTTTAACACCGCATTTTTAACACTCCATCAAGTGCAATTATTAATAAAGTTAACAGATATGTATTTTAAAATTATACCGGAGAATACATTCACGCACACCCATGACATTTTCATCGACGTCGATATTTTAAACTAATGAAATAATAAATAATCATATTTAACCAACGCAATAATAAAATAATAATAATAACAATAACCAAGGGCAGCGCAGGACCGATCGTCCTGGAGATCGTTGGGGGAGGCCTATGCCCAGCAGTGGGCTTTGTCCGGCTAAGATGATGGTGATGATGAACCAATGCAACTATTTTATAATTGAAGTAACAATTTTATTTACATCGATAGAAAATGTGAACGATTCATGTCCACCGCTCATAACAGTTAAAAATAATAAATTTATATAACTTACGAGTGTCTTTAAAGATACTCGCTATTAAAACTTTTATAACTGGTTTAGTAAGGATACAAATATCACTACACTGTCAAGTTTATCGCCGTCGGTAGCCAGAGACAGGGATGTAGCCGTCATACTGGTAGCGATCGATGTATTTTTCGATATGCATTTCCACAGGAAAATACCATATCCCTTGCGTTTGTGTAATTGATACAATTAAATAAAAAAATAAAATAGAGAATGAGTAACAAATTTTACGTTTATTTATTTTATTTTCAAATTTTACGGATTGCATTAATTGCTATGGCGCGAGCTCGTGCTAGGTTTAGAACTCCCACGACCCATGAAAAAGTATTAACATGACTAAAATATGATGTATGCCCTGAGCGGGAATTTTATACGGGATCTCACACTCGGCAGCCAGGGTCACTGACAACTGGGCTACGTAGTTGTCAATCCGTTAAACATTATGTAAAAAGCCGAACATATGTAACGCACAAAAAAATGTTTTTGTAATAAAATTTCAAGGAACGTGAGTGACGTATTCGTACCTATTGCTGTATTTAAACTTTGTATATGTCTTTAAATATTTTGATAAAAAAACTATCAAATCGATGGATACCAGCAAAATAGTTTACGTCCGTTTGATATTAGATGAATAATTAATTAGTTAATCTCCTAAAAATCCTAAAGAGTGCGTTCTTTTGTATATCGAATTATTTTTTTATAAGTAACTATTTGATTTAATCAGTTTTTAAATAATTTTTCCATTCACGATCAATCTTTTTTCATACCACAAGTGACCGCTCCGTTGTCATGCGTCACGCAACTCGTTGCACCGAAATATGCGATGAGTCTTCGAAAAGATAAAATTAGAATTCCAAGTGAACCACACACGCACATGCGGTGGCCAAGCGTTCATCGAAAAAGGCAATTTGACCTGCTAGTATGATGTCATCCTGAATTTGGAAAGAATTCGCAGATTCATACCTACCTGTTTTAGTTGATCGCCTTGGCCTGTGAGTCTAAGTTAAATATATTTAAGTCTTGTCTATACTATCAAGCAAAGTGGTTCAAAGTGGTAAAATATTTTCTCTGATGCATTGAAGGGTTATGTACCTCGGATAATAATTAATTAATAATAATTGCCTTCGATGCAGATGGCACAGAATAGATGTTTAATAAAAAAGCATTCATATTAAATGACAACATAAGATAACATAAGAAATTAAATAGAATAATTATACTGTTTAATTTTTATATTTAATGTTTAATTTGTTCGTAAGTTCGTGCCAATGACTCTAATTTAAATAATTGAAAAATGTTATCCTATACAGTTGAACGTACATTTATTATAATCGTGTGTGGGATTAGACCAGACACATAAATTTAAATTGGAAACATCATTTATCATATTCGAGTGAGTAAAAAGCAAAAATTAATAAGAAAGTGACATGCCCGATAGCAAGATTTCAACGGTCTTGTGGCACTGACATCAAAAGCTAGAACTATTCACAACACTTATGCAAGCGGAAAAAAAAGTTCTTAATATTTCAGGTACCTATTATCTTAACAAAAATGTAAATTTTGTGCGTGTATCTCTTGTTTTTATTCTTAAATGATTTATAGAGCGTTCAGGCACACATTTGACTATGACTATCGTAAGACTATTTATCTTATCTAAGATACACTTGAAAAATATAATCGGATCAGTGTATTGGCCTCTTCTGAAGGCAGTGTATATATCTCGTATAATATGAAATCAGTAGTTCTAGTCAATGGTCTCAGTTATTGTATTGTAAACTTTTTTTTAAATTTATATCTCAATATAATACCAGCGGCCCGTTCTGACTTCGTTCGGGTTAAACAATAATGCTAATTTATACATAAAAAACATATAACTTATATGCATACGGAATAATCTACCTTTCAAATGGTAAAATAATTTTTCAAATACGGTACATGTTTCCGGGGGTTATCCTCCGCATGCATACACATATTCACAAAATTCGCACTCTCTCTTTATAATATTAGTATAGATAGTGGATTATTTTTTGTGATGTATGGTAATCAATAAAAGCATATGAAGAAATTCTAGTCCTATAACCAATAATAATAGATTAATTTATCAGTCTTTATTTACGATAACTTTCTAAAAGTTTAAGTGTGTCAAACATTAGTTCATGTTTCAATGTCGTTCCTAATCACAAGAAGACAATTTTACATCTTAAGAGCAACTGTTGATTAAAGAATTTATTATAATTAGTTACCTAATAATATGAATAATCGTGAATATAAAACACATTTTGATTCATGTGTGTTTCTAAATAGATAAGCCTTCCAGAATAAAGTTAATCAAGACGCGAGAAAAGGAAACTTTGACACATTCTCATAAATTATTCAGACATATAATTTAGATAAGTTTTTATAAATAATAATACATGAAAATAAAATTACAGAGACGTGTTTTATTTTGGTATCAGTTGTATTATCTATTTCGATACGATGATGATTTGCACTCATGTAACCAATTTTTTGACACATAATCACCTCTATTTTTATACGCAGAAGATTGTAAATTTCAGTTATCGATGTGTATGTATCAGTACATAAATTTGTGGGGAATTTATTTGACAAACGCCTAATAATCATCGGAACATCAGTGGAAGGCCATTGGATTAACATCTTCCTGCCCTTTGATCTATAAACGTTTATAGAGAGAGACATTCGATCCGTTGTTTCTTTACACGTAAAAATATTTCAAGCTTATGAAAAATGATGATAACAGTGTTTTTTAGAATTGTAAATGTATTAATAACATGCAATAGATATAATCGAGATCGAAAAATTGGGTAAAAAAAGTAATCTTTAGCCGACTTTAAAAAAGGCGGAGTTTCTCAATTGGTTTTTTTATGTATGTTACCCCAGCACTCAGTCATTTATTAATCAGTTTGGAAAATTCCTTTTGTGATTGAGAGGATGTGTATAAGGGTATAATTCTCGTTAGGGTGTAATTCCCGTTTAGTCCCACATAAATTGTGAAAAAATGCCACCCGGAAGTTTGAAAAATAAGACATGTAAAGGATAAGATGGAATGGATGACAAACAATAGATGGAACCAAGAAATTCACTTTTTTCAAATTGAAGTCGTTTTTTTTTGTGACTATAGTTATTGTTATCTTAATATTCCAACACAATGCTAGCATAAATCTAAAGAACAAGAATAAACAGCATCATAGTCTAGGTGATTATAAAATAGATTTTCCTTAATTATCAAAAGTTTCGTTTTAACTCAAATTCAAAATCACAATTTTGTAAATACACTTGTGCACATCATTTTTTCCTTCTACCACTGTTCCGAAAAGGTGCTTTAACACTGAGGACAAGAAACGGTAAAATCAGCTCCATAGCACATCTTTTAAAACAACATAGGTATGGTAATTATAATACAGGTTTTATCCAGCTTGGAAATAATTTCGGCACTATTATTTCAAGTTGTGCTTATCATTAATCTATCATATATAACACGTAACACATTAACGCATCGTTTAAAAGTTCCAATAGGTAACTCACATATCAACTTTGGAACCTTATTATAAAAACTATAACATTCGCTGTACTGCATGTGACAATTTATCAAATTCCTTCAAAAAAAAATTTTTAATTGAGTTCAAACTTAAAGTTTAACTTATACAGTAACAAAACTACTTCATCCCAACTTTTAATTACCAGCTTTACGATATACCAGTTTAGTATTTACGAGTATTCTTATTTTCTTACTCAATGTAATTACTCGTATTATCTTCCTTTGACTAGGAAAACAGTGATACTTTTATTATGGAACATTTTTTGTCGAATGACGCATGAGGCAGTAAAATTGCTCCTGACCCTCGATATCTCTTGATTACTTGTGGTTGTGGCAACAATATAAGTAATTTAGTTAATAGCGGAACAACTCATAATGAGTTTGGAACAAAAGCTGTTTGTCATTGAGTTTGCTTTGCTGATAGACTCGTACAAGTACGTGGGTCTAGCGAACTAAAGAGACTAATGAGTGGTGCCTGATTCAGCGTCAACCATCCGTTGAACGGTAGCTAGTCGTTTTATGCTTAAATTATATGAAATTGGGTAGTTTAATCCATAGGACGTTTTTTTTATTTTCGACTTACGTTTGTTTTTATGTTATTAACTTTATTCAAGAGTTTAATATTCAAAGACCCACAGTTGTTTCGTTGCTGAGGTCTCATTTCTGCTCACAATGAAAGGGTTTAAGGTTAAAGGGTAGTTCGCCACGCTACGCTGTTTCTTTGTCAATGATTTTCATCACCAAATTACAAGTAAATGATAATTAATTTGCAAAACGTACGAAACAATTTTGGTGCATGCAGCATACTAACACTAGTT